>VWYP01029218.1:9519-79717 GCA_013400435.1 Pycnonotus jocosus | reverse complement strand
TTTTTTTTTTTTAATGAAAAAACCCCAACAACTTGATTTGATTCTTAATGGAAAGATTTATGGAAATGAAATTGGGGTATTTTTAGAGAGTAAAGATCATTTTATAATAACTTGGTTATACAGTACTTTAATCCCAAGGAGACAATTTTCTCTCTTTTGCTTTGAAGAAAACCTTTTTCTTTTTCATTCATCTTCCATTGATTATTCTAAAAATCCCATTTAGCTCTACCAAATAATGGTATGGTAGTCTTTTCTCATTATATTTTAATATAATAAAGCCCAACTATATATGACAGGATAAGATAGCCATTCGTTGGGGTAAAGAACACTGTTCCTCCAGATGGCCAGACAGAATCTGTGTAATGCCTTTCCTATTTATTAAGTTCAAAATGTAATGCAAGCTGTTTCATCCAGTATTTAATGGGTCAGCCACTAAAAGTTGAAAGCTAATGCTAAGGCTGGCAGCATGCATGGAAGAGTTAACAGGCAGAAAATAGAGACACATACAGAGCATCTCTTCTTGGACTCAGTGAAAAGCTGTTGGAGTACAAAGGTACTTACACAAGCTGGGCAGAGCTGCCAAGCTCTCCTGGCACCTCTAACCATTAGTCAAAGGTTTGAGGTAAGCATTTACAAGGACTTGAGGGTTCTTCCCTTCCGTGCCCTCTTCATTTAAGGACGCAGCAGCACAAGACATGGACATGTTTTGATTTGTACATATAATCCCTGAATGACTCATGCTGTGACATATGTCACTGCAGCAGACATGTGCTCCTTTTTAGGCCTGAGAGCTTTTCTAGTCCTAGACTTCCAGCAAAAAAAAACCCCAAACAACTGTGGCAGTCTCTACCAGGATCCACATTGTGACAGTGCCCAGAGCATCACAAGTGCCCAGGGTCCTGGAGAGCAGCCACTCCCAGTCTGTGTCCCCTTCTTGTCTCATGAGCTGCTTTGGTACCAACCACATGTGACCACTGTGGGCAAAGCCATGGAAAGCCACGGTGAGGTACAAGAGACCTTTTCTAACAGGTCAAGTCAATTCTCATTTTAGTAACAGGTAATGTGCAACAACCCAGCAAACGCTCAGGTTAATGATAAATACAATTGTTTCAGCTCCCTCCAGAAAAACAACAGGTTTTGTGCAGACTTTATGGCCTGATTATATGGGATTTATTGTGTAACAAATGTAAACATTTAATTATAAAATAAAAAAGGTTGGATGGCTGCTCCTTTCCTCTCTTGCTTGGTCGGTTCAAAAGCATTTGGGCTTAAAATGGCCCATAATGTAATATAAATGCATACAAAGTACAATCCAAATTATTACTGAGTAGGATTTACTCCCTCTAATAATCACAGGGATTTACATTATGGCTGAGTGACATGCACACATGGGAAGCACTCTGTGAAGGGAAAGTGCCCCTGAACTTAATGTCTTTAAACCCCAGGTGGCCAATACAGGTGACTCAACCACAACCAAGGCTACACCACACTGCAGCACTGGATGGCAGGGACCACAAACCCAGCTCGCAAAAGCAGCCTTGTACACAGTGTGCACAACATCTGCCCTGGGCTGGGGCTGGGACAAGGCTCTTCTCCCAGCCAGGGAGCCCAACCCCATTCCCAGCTCTCCCAGCATCACCACCAGGCATCATTGTCCCTTGGCAACACTCCCTGACGGTTCTTGGAACTGCTTCCTTGCCTGATTTGTGCCTTTGTTCTTCCCATTAGCTGCAGCTCCTTTCCCAGCACTAGTCCGTGGGCCTGGGCTCCTGAGGAGAATTTTCCTGCTCTGCTGACAGATGCACGCAGTGGAACTGAGAGGCTGGAGCACTCCTCTGACCAGAAAATGCTCTGACAGCTGGGTCCCTGCAGTGTGGCACAGTGAGGGGGCTGCAACCAAACCCTCTCCGGGTCAGCACTGACAGAAAATGATTATTACAGGAAAGGCTCTTGTTCTTCAATCACGCTGTATTATTTATGACCTAATGATTGCCCATTGACTAGCAGGGATTATACATTCCTGAAGATGTTTCTGGGTGAATGGAAGGGCATTAACCTCATTATTATCACGTCCATGCTCATCAGAGGCCATTAGTCGCTTCCTCTCAGCTCCCTAGGCTCCGGTGTAACTATCTGGTGTAATCTGCTGCCTGTCACCTGCTGTCCCACACGCCTGCCCTGGCTCTGTCTCCAAACATGGGGCCCACTGCCTCATCTCAAACCAGTTTTGGATGGAAAAATCCACGGGAGCTGGCTTTGACCTCAACACCCACCTCTGTGCAAAAGGCTGGAATAAGAATTTGCTCCTGGCTAAGTATCAGCCCACATGGTAAAAATAATTTATTTTTTAATAATTAAGATGATGGGCTATAAATGAACATTTGCTTTGCTGAGCTCTGGGAATTCACAGGGAACATTTTGAGCAAGAAACGTTTTTTAAAATTAAAACCTCCCTCTCCTCTTCTTTTCTTCCACTCCTCTCGTACTCTGTCCCCGGAAATGGTATTGCTCTCCTTCCCACACTTAAATCATAAAAAGCAACACCTAAACACAACATATTTAGGAAATGCTAACAACATTGTCTTTATCTCACTAGCTCTGAAACACTTCATCTGGACAGGTTAAGTTGTCCTGTTTTCCTACATCCTCCCCCTTCCTGTGCTGCTCCACACCTCTTGCCTGTCTCCTTTTTGTTCACACCCCTTAATTCACGTTCCCTGAAATCTGTACCCATACCTGCTTCCAAACACAAAAAGAAAAAACTTTTGAAAAATCTTGCCCAAATGTTCTCCATTTCTGAATGGTTCAAAATACTTAATTCTGAGACAACCAGTCATCCTTCCCTTTCTCTCAGCTGCCAGCAGCTGCTGCAAATCTTCTGTGCCACTTCCCAATGTACTTCAAATCCTCCCAGAACCAGGAAAAGAAACAGACACTTGTACAAAACCAATAAAGCATCAGTATGTTTTTGGCCATTTCAATCTTTACATCTGCACTGCTGGAAATGAATATCCAGCTTTTTTTTTTTCTGAATCTGTAGACTCTGGCCTGTGGAATAAAGCCAGGACCACTAAAATAAGGAAGCAGAGAAAACACAAGCAGAATTGGAAAAGCAATTGAACATGCTATAAACTTAGAATCAGGTGAAAGCTAATTATGGCCATGCTCACTGAAAAGATAAGGACACAGTGAGGGAGATAGACTTATTAATTATTTGTGTTATGGTAGCACTTAGAAGCCCCAACCCCTTATCTGGGACTAGCTGTACTATACATGGCAAACACTTAGATGTCTCTTTGGGTACTGGTACAGAGTTTTAAGGAAAATGTGCAAATGCTGTCTTCCTTCGCTTCAGCAGTTTCTGTTAATGCTTTTAAAGGAACCTGAGTCCACCATCAGACTCATTCTGAGCGGCTCACAGGAGGGTCTCATCAGTCAAAGAACAAATAATTCAGCATGAAGGCAGCCTGCACTCAGGGCTGAACTGGGCAAACCCCAGGAAATCCCCCCAAAGTGAGCATGAGCTGCATCCATCGCCATCCACATCCCCTGGTATGGGGGACAGAAACGTTCACTGTTGCCAACAGAGACGTTTCATCCTCATTGACTCTGTGCAACTTTGATTGCTTTTCTAATTAAGATACATTTTATGGTAATCTACCAAGCCCCTTAGACTAAATCACTCACTTAATCTGTTGTTAGTGCCCATATGTTTACAGCTTTACAGCCTGCTGCAGCATATTTGCTTTGCCACAGCGCTGGGGAGTTTCAGTGACAGATGAGCCACTGCAGAGCCGTTCAGGTGGCACAGGGCTCTGCCACCCACCCAGCCTGTGCAGAGACAGATGGACAGACAGCCCTGACACACACACAGCAGTTTGGAAAAGAGAGGAGAGGGAAGACACAGCACTGCAGATACCCCATGCTGATCACCTGTCTCTTCCTCTGTCTCTACAGACAGGCTTAGCACATCTTTCTCATTTTCTTTTCTTTCCTTGCCCCTTTTTTTTCCCCTCCAAAATAAGAGATGGCAGATGACAAGAGAGGACTGCTGAAGAGTTTCACAGTACTGTCATGTCTCTGGCCCCTGAGCTCATTTACCAAAGAGTTTCACTGCAGGTGCAAGGGCTCTTTGCAACCTTTTGGTCACATTTGCAAACTAAGGACAGGCAGAGCCAGACCCTCCATCTACACTGAAAGAAGTAAAGGTTGAGCAAGCTCCATGGTGTGTCCCCAGCCCCAACCTTGCCTGCAGCACAGACACACCCATGGGCTCTTCCAGCTTCTCCAGGGCTGGCCCTGTGCCACCCCGTGTCCCCTGGGCTCTCCAGCAAGCCTGCCTCCTGTGCACGGACATACAGCTGCAGCACTGGCAGGCAGCAGCTTCATCTCTTCATCTCACATCAGGCTGCCCACACTGGCTCTGGATGAAGGAGCAGGGATGCACTGAACAGAAATGTGGCCCTTCTCTATTCCCAATCCATGGCACAGCTCCCAAATGCTTGCATCTCACAGTGATACCTCATTCTCAGGAGGGACCTGGAGACCTCAGTTCTGCTCAGACCAGCTGGGCTGAGTCTCCAGCCCACCATGCACAAACGAGTCAAATTCACAATGTTTGAAACTACTTGTCCTCAGCTTGCTGAGGGATAGAGAGCCCACGTGCAAAATCAGGAAAAACCAAACTCCAAATTAGGTTGTCATCCATCATCCTACTTTCAGGGAAAAATTCCCTGGAAAAAAATGGTCATATAATTCTACAGGAATTCTTAATAAAGATAACATGAAGAATAAAGTACCACCTGCCATCACCAGCACTGACAGGCAGCTGCTACCCGATATCAATACAAATACCTTTCCCCCTGTAGAATTTCTATTGATCTGAAAAGGATCAACAGAGGTGAGGAAAGTACTCATTACATCTTCCAAGGACCTGGCTAAAAAAAGAGTATCGGACATCCAGAAGGAGACAGATATTTAAGAAATTGGTCTTTTAAAGGGTTTCTGGAATTTCTCTAGGAATTGTTTGAGCTGCTGGAAGAGCAGCCAGGAAGATAGATCTCAAAGGGAGTTAAGCTCCTGGGATCCAAACACCTCTAAAATAATGTTTCAAACCCCATTCAAACCCTGATGCACCTCCTAGCAGTGGACAGTGATGCCTCCATCCCACTGGCACAAATGTCAAATTTTAAGTCCCAAGGCTTGCAAAGCACCATGCTGTGAACCCATCCCTGGAGTTGCACCAAGCCTAGTCTGCAAACCAGCCTGAAGTCATGTTGAGAGTGGGTATCACAACCCTGGGGAGGTGATGGAGGCTGCTCCAAGGTCTGAGAGCTGAGTGCTGGTTGGTGGTACTGGGCAGGGGAGCAGCTGCCCCCAGACCTGCTACCACCAAGTAGCTGGAGATGAAGGATCACCACATGTTACAGCACAAGGATGGGCAAAAGGACAGAGACAAAACCCCTTGAGGACTTCTGTATGTATGACAGGATGAGCAGGGCAAGCTCGCCTGTCCCCCTGAGTTTGTGTCAGCCATACCCTGTAGAGATGTAGGGCTGATGGGATCATTTCTGCTCAGCCAAAAGCTCCTCTGCCACGAGAAAGTCCTGCAGCAATACACTTAACCACATTTTCACTTTGTGCCTTAAGACCCTTGGCTGCTGGCGACCTGCCCTCAGGGACAGGGATGAGACTTGCCTCTGCCTGCAGTCAAACCAGCCATTTCAAGCCACTTTTCCTGCTTCAGAGCTATTAGGATAGGATCAGGATGCCTTCCTTAATAAACCACAACCTGGCTTCGGGGCAGTCTGGCACCCCTGCTATGAGGAGTTATGTGGCACAGAAAAAACAGGCCTTTAGTTTAGCAGGGTAGGAGTAGGATATGTGCTTTTCATTCCCCTCCCCTCCTGGGTCACCCAAACACATTCTCTGACCATTGCCCTGCTCACCTCAAGGACTGCACTGAGCCAGATACCAGGACTGAGCAAAGTTAAAAATGCCCAATGCTGTCCTCAGGGCAAGCAGCATAATGCTTAGAAAGTGTGTGAGATGTGCATTGCTCAGACACCCATACCCTCCACACCTGAGGACCTGAAGGACTGTGAAAAAAACAATTATTGTTATGTACCTTGCTCTCTAACATGGTGGCACACGGCACATTTTGTGTACTGTGTTTTCTGTGCCAAGCACATGCATTCAAGCTATGCAGCTGCTCTAAATATACATGGTCCTTATGAAACAGCAATCACAAAAACATCAGAAAGCCTCTGAACTGAGTGCCTATTAACTACATTTTCAGGAACAAAGCACATGGGCTCGCCTGTGGAATGCCCTGGCTGCCTATGGGATGCTGTGTACCAGCATCAGCTCAGCCCAGCCAGGGCACAGACCCAGCAGAGCCCATGAGCCACTGCTGAGGGGCACACCACCAAATACTCCTATCAGCTGCTCTTCAAGCAGGTGAGAAGGCAAATGAACTATTGCATTAAAAAAAAAAAAAAAAAAAAAAAAAAAAAAAGCAAAAAAAAAAAAAAAAAAAAAAAAAAAAAAAAGAGAGAGAGAGAGAGAGAGAGAGAGAAAGTGGGGGAATGGACAATTAAAGCTGTCCAAAAGCAGTTTAAAATGACTAAGCAGTTATTGCCAATCTGAAATTTCTCTCAGATTTCAGAAGAGTTTAGCTTGGGCTTACACAACATCCTTACCTTCTCCCGTGGGTTTAATAAACTCAGTTACAGCCTTCTAACATCTTATTAAAGTATGCTTCAGATATCTATTAGCATACCCTGGTATCATGAGACTAACAGACTATTCTAGGTTTAATCTGTTGATTTTTTGAGCAGATATATACTCAAACATGTTCTCATAGCAGCTCCAACTTGTGCTACAGCTGGAGTTCTTAAAGACTTCTGGAGCACCAAAGCTATTGACTCCCATGGATACGGTTCAAGTATGAGAGAATTAAAGTGTCAATAAATTAACCAATATAATGCTGTAAACTCAAGTATGAGGTAGTCTGAAAGTATTAAAGCTATACATCTTGTTTTCCTCAGCCTACTATTACAGACCCTGACTTGTGCTGCCTGGAAAGCTCACCAGGAGCTGTGATGGGAAGAGAGAAATAACTGCACCTCGCTGTTATTCACAGGTAACAAGGAGGTCTCCAAGTTAACCAAGAGGGATGAAGAATGAGGCTGCTGCGCTGTAAAAGCAAAGGCAGGGAGCAGAAACTCAGAGCAACAGTCTATTGACCTGTACTAATGAGGTTATACTCTGAAAAGTAAGCTATTTTCTTAACTAAAGATTTTCTTTATTTCATTAACGTATTTTGATGAGGAGCATGTTGCTGCCAAGCTGTCATACTTTAGACTGATCTAAGGTAATAGGCAGTCAGATTTCATACTTCAGCTTGATCAATATTAAATAGCTCTTACTGATTTTTTTTCCTGTCAAATATTGCAGCATTATTTTGGAAGCACTTTTGATTTAAAATGCCATAAGGAACACAATAAATAAGAATTCCTTTTCCCTTTAATCATCATTGTCCATATTTCTGCAGTAAAATGAAGTGCAAAACAAGTTTTCAAAGCAGGCATCCCTCTCTGCAAAGCCAAATACAAACTGAAAATATTTCAACATATCTAAAAATCACAGAACAGTTTGGCTCAGCATGAGACTACAAAGAATCCAAGCCTAAACACAATTTTGTGAGCTTCACGATTCCTGAAAAACCCCACTTCTCCCCCAGCCAGTCCAGTTACACAAATAAACAGAAATGCATATAACTTACCGGAGCAAATATCACCATACACATTTACAAAAGGATTTATAATCCAACTTGCGTCTCCTGAAATAAAGCAAGGTTTGTCTCATACTAAAAATAAAGGCTCCCAAAAGCTTCTCACAGGAGAGAGAGAGAGAGAGAGAGGGAGGGAGGGAGGGAGGGAGAGGGAGCAAACGAGCATCAGCTCCTTGCCTCGCTTTTTATGAAGCAAATAAGGAGAGCAAGAAAATCAATGCTGAGAGAAAGTGAGATGATATACCAATCAGGCAGCAGCCTCAGACTTGTTTGCAGAGGGATGGCAAAACGCTCATATTATTACACTGACTACACACAGCCTGAGTGGAGAAACAGTTTCCCCTCGGCAAGGGGCTGATTGCTTTGTTGTGGTGCAGGTACCACCATGGTGGGCTGGGAGATGCAGCCCCTTCCCACCCACTGCTAATGCAGCATTGCTTTGGCCCTCGTGTGTGCTCCATAGAAAAGAATCAGCTCATGATTTTGGGCTGAAGTTGAAAAAAGCTTGAAGATCCTCCAAACTGTCATTGGAGCAGTGCTTCTTCATTGTGGGGTTTGGGGGCTTGTTTGAACTCTGTTACATTTAGAGATGCTTTTCACTGCACCTCAGACAGCTGCCATGCAGCTGCAGCAAGGAGCCCATGCAGAAAGGGGAAAAGACTTCTCAAGTCTCCCATACCTTCATGTGTGCTGAGCTCACCCTGTGCTTGCACAGCACCACACCTCCAGAACATCCTCCTGGAATTTGAGCTTTTGTCCCTTTTTGTATATCAGAGAAAACCAGTGGGAAACCCATGGGTTGCGCTGCACCAAGGGGGAAAATTTTTGTGCTATTAATCCACCCAAACAAAACCTCTGCTGTGCTGCATGTGTGTTGGGAGGAGGAGAATGTACCAGGGGATGAGCCCAGGCACCTGTTTGTGAGCTGGACACATCGGTGGCAGCCAAACACTACTTCTTTGGGAACGTGCCCCATCTGCTCCCCTCAAGCAGCTACACACAAACACAAACCCCACACCTTGTCACAGCAAACTTCCTCACAAGAAGGGTTTCAGGCCAGTCCCACACCTCTGCTCTGCATTCAGGACATCAGCACGTTAAGAGCAGGAACAGATCCATGGATCCCTCTTGGAAAGGTGTCTGCTCTGTACTTACCCATGCCCTAGCACTACTCAGTGTAATCAAGACTAAACCATACTGTGCTGATTATTGATCAGTGCTGAGCTGATCACTGTTTTACCCTCTTTTCTACCCCCAGCATCAAAGATTTACAAATACATGTGACACAAAGCAAATTTCCCTTTTATTAGGAGACAGAAATTACATGCTGGTATACAGATACACCTGTGGGGTAACAACAGTTCTGTGTACTGCAAAATTGGAGCACAATTGCTCTTCCCCAGTGGCTTGAGATTTACAGTAAGTGCTGGAATTCACAGGGAAAATCCTGAAGACAAAAGCAAGGAGGTTGAATTCATCTGATAATACCGTTCATCTGTTGGGGGCTGGCACTTCTAGCACAATCCAGGCACCGAGGAGGCTCTGACAACTCTTTATGAGCATAGTACTCCAGGCCCCTTTCCCACAAGCAGGAGCTGCACAGCCAGGCTGACAGATGTCACTGCTGTCAATGTGGCTCTGCATTTCCAGCAGATACAGCCTGATGCTGGTGGATGCTGTAATGAGGAGATGCTGTGATGCTCAGAGAGTTCCTCAGGCTGAAGCACTGCTCTGCTGCATGGAGCATTTTAACATACACGAAAACGTTCACCAGCTACCTGCACACTGCCTGAGCCCCAGCCACGAAGATTAAACACCACACAGCGACTCTGGTCTGCAGAACTGGGCAACATTTTCCTCCCCCTGCACTGTGAGCAGCCCTTTGATGCCTTATAAATGCAGGCAGGAGCTGCACTCTGCAGTCACGTTCACACTCCACGTGGTCAAAGGTGACCAAGGACCACACACAACTTACCACCCACTGCATCAGCACAAAGAGTGATGCTGGCTCTCCCGCAGCCCTGGGAGCTCTTCTGCAGCCTGTGGGTGTACACTGGTGGAGGATGGCAGGAGGATACTCAGCTTGCCTCAGCTCCCCAGCTGATGCATCTCACTGCTCCTGGCCTTCTTCACTGCATTCAGTTCTCCAGCTGGCACTGTAATGCGCTGTATCTCATGGTGACCAGCCTCTCGCTGCAAGGTGTGAGAGTAAGTGAAATGCAAACACCTCTCATTTCATTTTCCAGTGAGAAAATGTATTTTTCCTTCCCACAGCTAACAGCTGCTTACTTAAACTCACTAAAGTCTTTTGAAAACTTTGAAAAGTATACATTAAAAGAGTTTTGCTGAGCTGAGAGTTGCCATGTCTCAGCCTTCTAAAATATGTGTGCACCTGGGCACCTGTGTGGGATGTAGGGATGCAGTTTTAACCAGAGCACAATGGGTTGCAGCAGAGGAGGACCCATCCTGTCACACACCTCCTCCAAACCACACTGTAACATAGACTCCACAGGATACAGAAACCAAGGGCTGTTTTTTTTTTTCCTAACAGGTAACACACTGTGAATGCTGTGGATCAGTTCTAACGCTGCTGAAAGTGAATGTGCCGGTGTTTGCTGACAAGGCAAAACACTTGTCAGGCTGCAGCACACCCTGCAGCATTGGAGCCTGGTGCTTTCTCCAGCTTTATCAGATTCCTTTACAAAAAATTAATCTGAAATACTGGATGGGGCACTTAGCATCACCAAGCACAAGAAGAGGTGCTGCCAACACCAGCAACTGCTATGCCATGTCTCTGTGCTGTACCAGAGCTTTTTACTTCTGATTTTTGAGTTGGGAGTTTCAAAGCAAACTAAAAAACTTCCTGGGATTGAAGCCCCAAACTACTTTAGGTACTGTTGAAAAGCAGTATACATCTAACAGACCTGCATCAACTTTGTGCAAGGTTCATGGCCAGTGTTGCTGAAAGGGATGCAGTGACACCAGCAACAGGAGAGGCAGCAGCCTGGGGAGAGACTCACCCCCAGATACAGCAGGGCACAGGCAAGGCATCTGCATGAGGACAGCTCAGAATCACTAAAGTTGGAAAAAAACACTGAGATCACAGAGTCCAACTTAATACAGCACTGCCAAGTCCACCACTAAAGCACATCCCTAAACAGCACATACACATTGTTTGAACACTTCCAGGGACAGAGGTTGCACCACCTCTCTGGGCAGCCTATTCCAATGTTTGGCTACCCTTTCAGTGAAGAAACTTCTCCTAATATCTGGCTCCCCACCACCCCTTGCTGTCTCTTCCCACCATCCCCCAACTCACCACAGAGTATCCAACACCCAAATAGAAGCAGCCCAAAAGCACCAACTACCCTTAGACCCTCTTATTGCTCCATTGCTGTATTCTTAACATGCTTGTTCACATTATTCCCAGAACCCCTGTTCATGCCTGCTCCTCTGTGTGTGTGCAGATTTACAGACATCTTTAAAATCACACACTGCACTGTGGAGATGGAGTTTCATCAGTCTAGTCATGGAGCACCTGAGCTGGAGCTTTTTCACATCAGGGTTCTCAGCTCTGTCCAAGGCTGGCTTGCTCCCTTGCCCTGTCCAGGTAAAGCCAGGAACAGGCAGCACCACCAAAGGCCCTTTGGACCATGCTACTGCATCGGTGGCCACTCCACATTTGGAAAAGCTGATCAATACATTAAAGCGTCCACCCCACTGCAGAGAAAACATCAACTAAGGCAGCAGTGGTGTCCAAGAAGGTTGGAGCCCCAGTTGGGAGAGGATAATCAGCCTACCTGGAGATGCTACTGTACATAGCCCACCAGGACAGGTGGTATATTAAAATAGGCTGCCTGTTTGCCAACAGAGATTTTCACATTTCCCTCTCGATCTTTATTTAAATTTGAGAAGACAGAAAATTAACAAAATCTGAGATCTATAACTGGAAACCATTTGTTTTTCTTGTGGAAATGGAACGTTTCCTAATGAACTTCCCCTCCCCCTGTGCCACTCAGATCCGGATGCAAATATTGCTGCAAGTTTATCAATCTGCGGCTTGTTTCACGCAGTTTGCAATGCTAATGAGTAAACCAATTTTGACATATTATGTAAGCCAGTTTCTGAAACAGAGATTCTTGGCAGGCCAAATGTAAACACAGACACCCTCTTGCATCCAATTTAAATGAGCATGTTGCTGAAAGCACTAAGGGCTTGATTCTGTTGACTTATTCCTGATTTACTCCAGTGAAAAAAAAAGGTGGGGGGGGGGGAGAAGAGAAAGAAAACTAACAAAAATACCCCTTCAATTCAATTACTAGTGCAGCAGCAATTTGCAAAATGGATCTAATTTTGTAACAAGGAAATGTGCTGGAATAAGCTAATACAGGGTGGCGACTCGGGCACTGTGTGAGCATCAGCACAGCACACGCCCGGGAGCACACATGCCATTCCAGATGGAACTGAAGGGGGAGATGACAACTCTCCTCTCCCTCATCCCCCCAAGCCAGAATTAAGTCCAGGTAGTGGCCCACGGGTTGGACCAGCCCCAGAAGGTGACTCCTTCCAGCCTCTTGCTTTTCCTCCAGAGGTTTGCAGAAGAATGATGATGCCTATGGGGCAGCAGACACAGCTCAAGAGCAGCACCAGCTGTTTTGAGCTGCCCTTGTCCCTGACACAAAGGCCAGTAGGAACCCGAACATGAGGGAATATTTGTTTCAGCACACACTAAAAGTTTGCACTTCACCAGTGCATGTCAAGACCCCACGCACTTGTCCTTGTCCACCTGGCTCAAACCTGGCAACGGGCCCCAACGCAGAAAGTCAGACACTGTGATTAATGGATTATATCCACTTTTTGAAGACTATCACCAGAAAAATGTGCTGGAAGGCACCCAGGGCAGACTGCAACAACTGGCAGAACAACTCCCAGTGACACAGGGATGAGCTGAAAGTCACAGACTCAGAGGTAGGGGTAGGGGAAAAAAAAAAAAAAAAAAAAAGAAAAAGAGAGAGGATATGTTTCTAAAAGCCCCTAATAAAAAAAAGGCTCTACCAGAGAGATGAACAGGATTTTATTAAAGTGAGGAAGGACTGAAATCATATCTTTAATTTGCACTTTTCCCAGTACCATCTGGAGCATTTGCATCTGCCAAAAGCATGGCGTGTTTCTTCGACCAGTGCAACCAAATGGGGTAGAGACAAACCTGGAGGTGGCCTTTGCCCTGCTATCAGCTTTGGGCACCTCCATAGTGCTTTAAAACTGAGGCACGTGTGTGAAGTTGAACTGTGATGCCCCCTGCCATGACAGAGTAAAAGCAATGAAATCAGAGACATGCTGTGCTGAGGTCAGGTGTGCTGCCACAGAATGTATTTATTGTGTGTCAGAGATCCCAACAGGCACCAGAGCTGCAAAACACCACCTCACATTAAACTACTTGCACAACATCACAACCAGGATACCATTTATCATACCTGGATCTTTTACATTATGAGGTAAAGGAGAGCAAAAGGAAGAGTACTTTTAATCTCCAAGCAAATACCCCATCCTGAGCTTTCAGTGGTGAAAGCAAACCTGAGAGTTCTTCCCTTTGTGCTGTGCTGCACTTTCAAGCTATGATCATAAGCAGCCAAATGCCACACATTTATTGGCTCATTAAGTTTCACCCTGCAAGTTTAACAACTGTGTATTTCTAAAGTAATTTGTGTTTTTATGCCATAAGAGAAAACTTACTGCTGTCTAGACACAGAGGGAAAAAAAAAAAAAAAAGACAGTGTTTGAAAGGAGGGCAGCAGACAAGGCAGCATCACTTGGGACATGAACAACAGGGACATGAGATGCCTGTACAGCCCCAGCATTGCAGGGCACAAATCCCAGCACTGCAGGGCTGTGGAAGAGCAGCAAAGACTGGGAAGAGAAGATGCCCTGCAGATCTGAGGGACCTCACAGATTTTTGTCCAAATCCAGCTCTTTGCCAGCCAACAAACACTCCCACTACTCACACTGCCATCCCAGCAGGGAGCCGAAGGTGGGAGTAAAGCCCAGAATCACATCACAACATGGACTCCCATCCCAGCAGGAAGATGAGGGCAGCAAGCAATGAGTGCAGACTGATGTGCCATAGCACATCCCTCCTGCTTATCTATACCTGGCACATTATAGTAACAGACAGGCAAATAGGGATTTAATTACTAACATCTAATTTTTTACTCTAATTTAAAATTATTTGGAATAACTCCTGTAGTTAGAAGTCCACCTGTTATTCAGAGTTAGTCAATTTGGAAAGCTCTCACTGTCCATTCAAGCATCCCCTGGATTCCTCATGCTCAGAAGAGTGTTACTGCCTCATTCCTAGTGCTTTCTGCATTTTAATATTGTCTCATTTCTGCATGCCTTAAATACTAGATACTAAAACATACAAAGAACAATCAGAAGGCCAAACGGATACCGACTGGATGATGAAAACAGCATGAAATAAAAGAGAATCGGATTATTTTCTGTTATAATTTTTATAGCTATTTAACAGGAAGAATGGAAAAATCTAATTACTGTCAACTCTAAGTTTTCAGCTACCCAGCCAGCAGCGTGCTGTTATTAAACTACTGCATAATTGCCTCTTTTACTCTGCTTCCCACAGAAGTTGTGTTATTTCACTCATAGTTAAACTCATAATATTGGCTTCATAACTAATCCTGTCAATCGAAATCCCCAGGGGCTGGTGCAAGGATAAAAATAGCAAGGAGTTGTTTCTTCCTTCAGCTTTCTTTCAAAGCCCATTTCTGCAGGCACTGGGGCTGCAGCTCAGCACTGCCACAGACCTTGGCATTGGCCTGTGACTGCTGCTCCTAAGGCTCAAAGGAAACACAGAGGGGAAGGACAGCTCCTTCCAGCAGGAGATTCAGTTCCTTGTGCTGTCTCTGTCCCAGGAAAGGCCAATCCTGCCCATCTCTCCCTCCTGACCCTTAACTGAGGCAGCTCAATTAAGGTATTTGATGTTGCATAGTTGAACCCCACCTCCAAGCCCAGCTGTGACTGCCTACCCTGAGACTTCTTGCCAGCCCCGAGGTTGAGAGGATACTCACAAAGCCTGAAGATACATGAAAAACACAGGTTTGCTCCTTCCTCAAACACTGGGACAGAGTCTCACATACAACGCCCCACCAAGACACCCAGCTACCTGTTCAAGCATCAGAGATACCCACTGAGATGCCTGTTGGGGTCCAGGATCTTAAAGGTCTTTTCCAGACTAAATGATTCTGTGCTTCTTCAAGATAAGTACAATTTGTCTATGCACTTACAGCAAAACTGCAAAAAGCACCAGATTTTCAGCCATCCAAATAGTTAGTTAAGGTCTGTCTGAACCCTCACTTGTTTCCTGTACATCCTGGATTGATGTCCCTTGCTAATTCATGGCATTGTCCTTTCCTGGAGATGGTACTGGATTTGCTGTAGAAGACACAGCCAGGGTCTCCTGCCTCTCCCCCTCAGCATTGTCCTCCCTTCCTTGTGGGATATTCCTCTTGCCCAGGACAGAGAGGGCCTAGACTCACTGCTCAGCTCAGGTTTGGGATGAGGTGATAGGGCTGGAAGGGGTAAGGGAAGATGGATTTGACCTCACACTCAGCCCTACAATCCGTCTCTCTGGAGACAACAACCTGTGCTGGGGTTGCTCTCTGGTGGGCACGCGCAGAAACTGCTGAGAGCTGGCAAGGAAAATATGGGAAACAACACATTTCTCAAAGTGGTGTCCCAGAGGAAGGTGCCCATGCCAGGAGGGACCCAGTACCAGGGCTCTGCATGCACCTGGACCAGCTCCAGAGTCATCGCTCTTGCCTGGAGGAGTCCCTCCCTGTGCTGGGACTGACACACACAGACAAGAGCACAGAGCACATCAGCACACTCACTGCATCACCAGGTCCATGTGGGAATCATGGGAGACTGGTTCATCTGAGGTGTTTTTCCTCCTGGGAGAATCACCACCCTGCCTGCTACAGCCAGAGACAGGGGATACAGCATCCCAGCCTTCAGTCAGCCTGCTCTTGGAGCCATCCTTGGGATGGACAACAGCAGTGTCCATCAACACAGGAGTGAGAGAAACACAGCACCAGTTTAAGAATGTGTTAAAAAAAAAAAATAGTTCACCCTTTCTCCCACCCCACAGCAAGGATAGACAGCCCCAGCACAATGCTCTGCAGCCACACAGGAAACTACTGCTTCCTCTGCCAGCCTGAGACACCCTGACCAGAAGTCCAGAGGGACCCCAGGGTTAAAAATCCCTTGTGCGCACTCTGAGAGCCCTCTGGAAAGACAGCTTTTCCCTGAGCTGCGTTACTCTGTCCTCAACACTAAACTTGCTTCACTGTTTAAAATGAGAAGATAGAAAATCATTTTTGCCATTGCTTGGGTTGCCAAGAAGCACTATGGTGCACCAGGCAAACCAGGAGAGCTCCCACCCTATCCAGCCTGGAGAGCCTTGGTGTTCCTAAGGGCTAGGGGACTGCCTTGGCTGACAGAGCACTCAGCAGCCCTCAGATTTAAAATAAACATGGCCCAACACAGTGTTAGATTTCTCACCCATGGTGTTTGTGCAAATGAATCCTCAGGCTGACAGACCTCCTTACCCAGAAAGCTGCAAAGACAGAGAGAAACTGTTATGGCCAAAGTCACCCTAGTGGTGGCACTGTCAATGAGCTGCCACCTCCCTGCCAGCAAGCAGAGCCCACAGCCTCAGCTGTGCCAGGCACAGTGAGGACAGTGGAGGGAAGCACCAGCAGCTCATCAGGGCTGAAGCAAACCCACCAGCATGACTGAGAACTATTCCTGTGTCCAAGTACAGAGGAAAGTAAAGGACAAACAAGGAAAACAGGTTGCCAGGCACAGGAGCAGCAAAATCTCCTACTGTTCCTACAAGTGTTGGTGATGGCACCACACAAAGGGGATCTCATAGTGACAAAACAGATCTGGTGGCATGAGCCAGCCTGCCTCAGTGGAGGGAGGTTTGTGCCCTCTTTGGATGCTCAGCCAGGTCCTAAAGGAGAAAATGGCAAAGCAATCACTCTTATAAACACAATCAACATCCTTGGAGTCTGATTCTTCAAAGAGTCAAATCTGCCAGAGCTCGCAATCTTCCTCCATCTCCTCTTGACTATACTACTTGTGGTGTGTCCATTTAAAATTCTCCACTTTTCATCCTCAAAGAAGAGAACGAGAGTCCCAGGCTGTCCTACACTCCTCGTGAAGTGACATGGTGTGTTTTGATGAATTCCCATCAAACAACAGTAGATCCTTCAGGATGAATCTGGAAGAGGAGAGTACAGGCTGTGTAAGCAGCAGGTAAATCAAGGCCAGCCCAACTTTCTCATTTGCCCAGTGGCCTGAGCATGCAAGAAAACATGTGCAGGGTCTCTCTATTGCCCAAACTAAAGTACTATGGATAAAAGGATGAAAATGTATTTCAATTGACTTATTGGTCAGGGAAAAATGAAAAGGAAGTACATTACTGCTTCCATAAGTTCTAATTACCAGTGGATTTTAGATGCAAGAGCAAAACATCCATCTAGCTACCTATTTTTCATTAAACAGAGTTCAATCAAAGAAGCCATCAACTTTCCTAGATGCAAGCAATTAAGGAAAGCACAGGCTGTTGTGTGTGCAGTGGAGATAGGAGCCTTCCCCCTGGCAAATCATATGCTCCCAAATGCATCCAGCCCACTGGAAGCTTTCAGCCAGCTGTTAGCCCAAGGCTTGTTCCCAGATGTGGGGCACCCTGCTGCTCCAGCAATCAATCCACCCATTGCTCCAGCTCCATGGGACGTGCAAATCCTTCCCCCCTACATAACTGCACCCATTACGGGAATAAAACACAGCTGCTTCTGAGAAGGGCACACCACACCACAGAAGTGTGCCTCTGTGCCAGGGTACAGGGGAAGAGGAGATGTCTGTGTGTGCCCATCTCATGCTGCAGGACACTTGCACTCAGCTCTGTAATGGACAGACTTCTAGTCACACCCAAAGTAGATGGCCCCTTGTGACACAACCAGTGACCACCAAAAAACTCCACATGGAGAACAAAACTGAAGGAAAGCAAGGGTTGGGCCATGTGGTGAAAGGCTACACCTCTCCAACTGATGTCCCCAAAAGTGCAAGTGTAGGATGCTGTGCTGGGGACATCTTCAGTTCTGTCTGAGACATGCTGACTACTGCATGTCATCGGGGTATCTTGTATTGTCCTGATGCTCAGAAAAATCAGTCATGCCCCTAACAGAAAGTAACATGGCCAGTGCAAACACCAGGCAATGTCTTACCTGAATGACCACCAGCAAGGCTTTTCCAAACTTCAGCTTCAGGAAGGTGAGGGGCTGAGGTACTGTATTTCCCCTGTGAACGAAGGCGAATGGTGCATTTTTTAAGTTTCACGTTAGGCAGCCACACAATTGCTTTAGGTTGACCTTCTCTGTGGATCGCAGAAGACTCTCCTTGTCCAACCAGCAGAGGCTTTCTGTGCAAAGCAGCTCACTGTCCTTGGGCTTTTGCACATTTTGTGTGTGTAAGGCTCAAGTATTTGTTACTATTTCTCAAAAAGACAACCCCCCCAGAAGCAGCACTTGGTTTACATGGAAGACAACATTATCCCCCACTAGTCATTTCCAGTAAAGTATTCCACAAAATCTGGGTGTCCAGTACATGCTTGTTGGCAATTTATGCAAATCAAGTCTACAAATAATCTCGACAAATAATGCTAAGAGTGAATTTGAGCTGAGGCTGTCTGAGATCGCAGGTGTTAGTTAGGTTATCAGACACAGTGGGTGGCATGTTAATGTGTTCACATCTTAACTAGTGGGTATAAGTGAGAGGCTTGATCTACAACTGAAAGAAAAAACTGAAAGAAAAATTGAATATAGAGCACAACAGATATTGCTGAACAGATTCGCATGTGGGCACTTGATTTATCACAATGCCTACATAAATATGTATGGAGCAACTGTTTCAGAGAGGCCCTATGCATGGACAAGCCTGTAAAATTAGTTTTCTAATCTAAATATTAAAATTGGCCCTTAGCAAGTAATATAAGTAATAGACTCTTACAAAATCACTGTTTCAATTAATTTTACTGGCATCACCTTTATCTGTGCAAGAAGGTGAGAGAAGCATCAAACAGGCCTGAAAGCCAGCAAAATAAATTCAGAGTTATTTTCAAGAGGTCTGCTTGTCTAACAGTTAAGAAAATGCACCATGAAATGCAAAAACAGGTTTAAGTCTCATCTCTGCCAGGGTCTAATTTTTCTGTGTAGAAAAGTAGGATGTATTTCTTACAGCAAACACAAAGCATTTTCTCTTACTTCAATGAACAATCATTTTTTCTGAGTAGTTATATCAAACAACTTACATTTTTTGCTTCCTCCAGCAGCTTTGTTTTATTGCAATTGTCATTGATTAAAAAAAAAAAAAAAAAAGTATCTTCTCCCTTCCTCAAACCGATTAGAAACGTCATTCACATTTTCCCTGTGGAAGTGAACTGAACTATTCCCAGCACCCACTCAAAAAATACATAATCACCATAATTACTGGTGGCATCTAATTAACATTCAGCTTCCTCTCTACAGCAGCTACAGCTGGACAATCCATTTATTTCAACCTAAAACTAATGCTCTCCTAATTATTTTCCATCTCACGAAGCAGCCCACCTGTGCCCATTTTCCCTGACGGCTCGGTCTGGCACAGCGCGAGGGCAGAGCCTGGTGAGCTCAGCCTGGAACAGCCTTGCTAACAACTGCCTGATGCAAACACAGGGACCTGCTCCCACTAATTACACAGCTCCCGGCTCTCTTAGCCTGCCTAAACAGGATTTCCCCCCCTCCCCCCCCCCCCAAAAAAAAAAGAAAAAAAGGCAAAGGAGCTGCAAAAGGCTGCAGCCACCCCAAGGGACTTTGTGTTCGGGGTTTGACAGGACAGGCCAAAGGACAAATGAGCCCATAAAATGCTCATGCCTCTGGTTTGATGCTGTGGACTATCTTCCAGAAGGACATGGGGTGAGGGTAGGCACACCAGTAGTCCAAAATCCTGGCACATCCTGGTGCTGGTCTCCAGGCTGGGGCAAACCCTCTGCTGCCACCTTTGTTCTCCTTCCCTGGCCACTCTGTTGCAGCAACAGGAACAAAACTGCCCAACCCAAATACTATTTTAAAAATACAGACAGCTAGGGATTACACAGATGTAGCAGCCTGTTTTTATGAACTGCCCAGCATCAGCCACTGAATAAAATGAAGTGCATGCAAACCCATGATACCTTAGTTGTTTCAGTCTACTTCTAGCTCTTTCTATCCCCATATCACTAATCAGGCAACTTCTAAATTCACTCTTATTTTCCAGACATGCATCACCTCTTATTAGGAAAAGTAACACCTGCTATTGCCATCTAGATGAGCTCCAACTCATTAACTCTGTTTCCTTCCAAAACGCAGCTAAGAACTTATTTTCTTTTTTGCTCACTCCTGTCTCTCTTTGCTATTATGTTTCTACTTATATTATTTCAGCCTGTAACGATTGTAGCACTCCTAGGAAATGATGATCTGCAAAATTATCTTGTAATTGCATTCAAGTTTGAACTTTCATCATTACAACTAAATATATCAAGGAGGATGAGAAGGAAACTGACAGTTACTGGGGGAAGCTCTGGCTGAACTTCTCCTGAACTCAGGAATTACTAATGCCTCTTTCCCTTCGCCCCCACTTTTTTTTGTCAGCTCTAGGGTGAGCCTCTGAAGGCACCAAAAGGGCTCTGCTCAGCCCAGCCAGCTGGGTTCACAAAACCCACAGTGACACAGTGTCTACCCCCAGCCAAAGTGGGTAAGACAAGTTAATGACGTTCAAAATCTGTGGGGAGAAGGAAGGAGTTCAGACAGCACAATCTTGTAGAGGTCACTTGCTTCACAGATCAAGGAGAAAAATACAGAAGGTCAAGAGAGGTTATAAGAGTTGTCAGAGATGGCCTGAGTGTCAAGGTGAAAAAAATAAATCAGTGCATGCATATTGGAAGTTTGTTTATGCAACAGTCAAGTAGTTACAGTTTTGATACCAAGGTAAGAACTCCAACCACCAGTTAAGATCAGAAATTCAATATCTTCAGGCTGTGGGCACAGTTTTCCCCTCCTGGTCACCTGCTGAGCAGTAAAGTGCTTCCACATGGAATTCTCCAGACTTCCCCAAACAAATTTTCCATTCCACGAAAGATAACCTAATCTTGGCAGCTGACCTATGAAACCTTTTAGATATGGCATTAGGCACAGGACCAAATTTTATGGAAATGCCCTAGTTCTTATCAGTGCCAATCAAGCTAAGATAATTGAAGTCCCAGCATTTGTTAAAGTCAAGAGCTGCCCATGTGCTCCCCTGACTGTCCAGGAGCACTCATGTTTGAAGGACTAACTGCAAACCAGTGTATTTTTCTTTGCAATTTTTTCTAGAAAAGAATTTAACAGAGTTAACACAAAGATCTCCAGCCAGCAGAACATTGCTAAGTTCCCCAAGTGAACCTCTTGCTTCTCATTTACCTTCCTGGTGAAGCCCAGGTTTGCAGACACCTGGTTTTTGGGCTGCTGAGCTCCTCACACCAGCCAGGCTCACACATCTCACCGCCCATTAGCTGGCCTGGAAAGGGCACTCAAAGCATCAGCAAGGAAAGAGCCCTTGCAAACTCCAGAAGTTCACAACTGGCCCAGCAGAGGAGGAGGGATGGGTGAATTCTCTGATGTCTAGAGGCACATACACCATCTCTGCAGGTACTCTCAGCAGGGGCAGTGTGGGACTTGGGAGGTTCCATTTATTTTATTTACTTTTACAAAACTTCCAGAAATGCAGATTCTTTGAAACCCCACAATCCCTCCCCATCAAGCTGAGGCTATCCAGCAGGTTCACAATGTATTTGTACCCCTTGTCATGTTGCAGGGTGCCAGCCACAACCAAATTCTTTCATCTGATGCTTGCAGACAGGACTTACAGATGATAAAACATCTCCTTCAAACTAATGGTCCTTCCAAAAGCCAAGCAGGTGGCAACTTATCACTTCCAACCTCAGCTAGCACTCACTTGCACTCCTAATTGCTTCTAGCCTCTTCTTGAGGCAATTAACTCCATACCCATCCCCTGACACTCTCTCACTCCAAAAAGCAGTTCCCAGTTTACGGCCACAAGGCTCTGCACTTGGATCTCAAGCTTCTGTCTTTATTCCCTTTCCTCTGCAGGGCTCTCCATGTGTTTGTGTCTGGGCATGTGTTTTCTCACCCTGATGAATTCATTATTTATGGGGCTGAAAGAGCAAAGCTGCTGAAATCATTTAGCTCTTCTGCATGTCTCCCAAAGGCATAACAAACATAATGGGAAAGCAAATATCAGGCTAAGTGAGGTTGTTTGAGGGAGAACACAGAAATAAATATGGGGATGCTGTGCAGCAGATATGCCAATACATGCCATGCTTTCCTGCCTGGTGTGGGGCTAAAACCCTCCTGTCTTGGTTCCAGCTGCTCACAAGGATGCCCAGAGCAATGGGCAGGGATGGACCAGCACAGTGTGCTCCAAGGATGCTCTGTGTTCCCTGGATCACTGACATGTTCAGCTTTACCAGATCTGGCAAATGGCACTAGAGGGCAGAGCTGTTTACCCTCAGCACATCTGAGACAAGGGAAAAAACCTATGACTTTCATGCAGCTTCTGAATTCTCCACAGTCCTATCCAACACCAAAAGCCTGCTAATACACAAAAGCCACCAAATATATTTCCACTCAGAGTGACAAGCACAGGCATTAACGAGCCAACCGAGAGCCTGCAGTTCCCTGCTCTGTCTTTTCTAAGACTGAAGACCTGGAGGTGCGTGACAGCCTCTTGCTAAGGCAGCAGCAGCTCTGCCTGGCCTGCCCTGGCTCTCTGCATTCCAGGATGCACAGGGCAATACAAGTAACACAGGTCCCCCGACAGCAGGGAGGGGAGGTAACAAAGCCTGTTCTCTTCCCATCATTGATGTGGATGAAAAGGCTTTACTAATCAGGAAGCTTTGATCACAGAGACCAGAAATTATGGACCATGCTGACACTCTGCTACCCAAGCTTGCTGCTAAGCATCTCAACAGATGGAAAGTGCTTCCAAGCAGGCAAAGGCTCTACCTTTTGTTTTGAGCAGATGACCAGAGGCCAAGACAACCCCTGTGGGCAAACAGAACTGTTTGAATGCACATCTACCCCATGAACCACAGGATTTACATTCCAGAGAGCACCTCCAACAGGCACCACACCACCTCCTGGACTCCAGCTCACTGCACTTGGCTCAGGAGGGGTGGGAGAGATTCTATTTCCCAAAACTGGCACTCTTGTGCAGTTACATGCAAAGGTTTTTGGATGGTATACACTTGCTAACTTCAACAGACTTTTCCACAGTGTCCCTGGAACTGAGAGCTCCCCTGGATGAGATTATGGCCTCAAGAATCCCACTCCAAACCACTCATAAATCCTTTTCTTATTATTTCCCCAGTGCACACAGTGTGCTTTTCTTTATTATTATCGAGATCACTCATCCTGCAGGCCTGCTTGCTGTTGAGTAAGGAAGCAAAGGAGTCCTGCCCCAGAAGATCACTGTTCCTTCCAGACTCTAGGGAACTTGTTCATGAAGCACCACACTGCATCATATCCCAGCTCTGCTGCCAATGAGGGTACATAAAAAAAGATCTTGAGAGGGGAAGGAAAATACCCACAAAATACAACTCAGAAGCACAGTGCATTAATGGCTCAGGCAACAGCTTAGGATAATGTTGCCTATCTTAATAGTGTGAAAAAAAGTCTATTAATATTTAAAGAGAAGGAAGGAAACAATACTGGTTTCAGGTCTCAGTCACATTTTGTCCCTTGCCACAACCACTTTACTCCACATTTCTTCCTCCTGGGCACACCCTGCATCTTCTTCTCTGCAGAGGAAAGGCAATGTGTTGTCTTACTTTTGTGCAGAATCTGATTTAAAAGCCATCATTGCAAAGAGGACTGAAAGGACCCTCAGAGCAGAGGCCAGGCAGCTCTATCTCTTCTGGCAGATGTTTATCTAACTTCTGACTCCCAGTGACTGCAACTCCACAACCTCCTGGGGCAAATCTACCCCAGTACTTCTCCATCTGCTTCTTAAAATTGTATATCCCTTAACAGTATGTCTTCTCCTCCCAACCAGCAGAAACAAGAGAACTTCCCATTCTCTTCCTCTCCTCTCTGCAGCAGCCCAGGAGAATTCAAACATGATCTTACCTCCTTCCAGTTACCTCTTTTTTCCCCCTCACAGTAAACAGCCTGAACCCTGCAACTTTTGTCCCCATAGCCTCTACTCTCAGTTCATTTTTAGTGTCCCTTTCTTGACTCTGTTTTCCCAACTATCTCTTTCTTTTAGGATGAAGCCCAAAATGCAACAGTTTCCCAGAGTCTAACCAGCACAGAGCAAGGCAGGAAGGACTGCCTCACCTGCCCATCACTCAGCATCAACCTCATCCCTTAACTTACCTTAAACAGCAGCCCAACTTTTTCCAATGGCTACACAGAAAAATCAGACTACACAGCACAATTTAGTAAGCCTAAAATCTCTTGATCCCCTTTCTCACTGACTTACCTTGTGCATGTTTTCAGTCCTGCCCCCTCTGTGCAGGAGCTGTAGAGAAAGCAACAGGAAGGCCCAGGCAGGTCTGGCTTACCTGAGCACATCACCTGCTCAGCTCACACCTGCACCAGCCACTTGGTCAAAACTGCTGCTCCTTCCCTCTCCCTCCCTTACAAGCAGTGGCTGCATGCGATTCTGCAGCAGTAATTAATGATGGCCTCTTAAATTTTCACTTGGGTTGACCTGAGCTCACTTGCACTGACCCCAGGCATGCTGGGCTTGGTGATTATGTCAATGCTCACAAATCCCAAGTGTATTCCAGGTGTGGCTGGGTTCTTCCTCAGCCCATCAATCACTGCTCCTTGCTCCTTCCCTGGACACTGGCTAGCCTCACCAAGAGGCTGTGCAGAGCCAACTCTGGGGTTGTGTAAAACCTGAGCAACATTTAGATTTGCAGATAAAATATTTTCACTCTGTCTACTTAACAATTTAGCACACAGTTAATAGTTTTTAAATACAGCTGGGCAGAGAACAAAGATGGATACTATTCCTATTCTTCAAAGAGTTACTAACAAATTATAGTAGTATACTAGTACTAGAGATATTTTTTTCTCTAGCCACATGACCATCCTCTAACTGTGACTGTGGCTATCATGTACACTGGTGTTGGAGCACTCTGCTGGGTTCACTGAATTTACACTTCATCTCTGAGGTCTGCTGCAAAGTCTCATGACCAGCATGAAAAAAAGGACACTTAATTCTTTCATAGATGCTGACTCTGAAGTACAGGAGATCACTCAGAAAAAAAGCCAAACAAAAAAACCACACAAAAAACCCCAACCAAACAAAAAAAAGCCCCTTTTGAAAATTGAAAGTCATAAACAGTACATATATATGAGTAATAATTCAAAACAATACAAAGCACATAAAAGGAAAATCTTCCCTACCAAGGAAAACACAAAATACTAACACCCCTGCATAAAATGAAATTAAGCCAAGGAATGTTTTAGCAGCATTACAAAATCAACATTCTTTTAATGTCAATGACTAAATCTGAACCTGATTTCAGCCACTCTCCAGGTTTTTAGCATATTTTAGTAATTCTTTAGCCCAGAAATACCTGCCAAACCTGACTGGATGCATTTACAACTCAGATGTGGTTGTACAACAAAGTACCTGATTTGCACATGCAAATTCTCATGAAGACCATAAACAGACAATTGACACTGACAAATTTTCAGTGTGTGCTCAGAAGCCGACAATTTAATCATTTTAAGTGTAAGACAGCCTTTTTGTTACTGCAAAACACAAGGCCTGTCATGAGGTTATAAGTGAAACACAGGAATGGCTATCTGAGGAGTATGAACCATCAAAGCCAATGAACACCAAGGCCTGGATGGATTTAAAGTAAGAGCAAGGCTGGCATGAATCAATAGCGTTAAACAACAATTTAAAGGACAAATCTCTCTGTGTGCATTTGACTATACATATTACCATATTAAACAAGACATTTATAGGATCACAGAATGAATCACAGACTAGCCTGGGTTGGCAGGGACCTTAAGGATCATCCAGTTCCAAGCCCTCTGCCTACCACTAATACATATGGATGGGATATTTCAGCATAGCTGGCCATGAGGGGGATCCTGTGGAGGAGATGTCCAGGTGCCATTTCACGTGATGTTTCCCATGCCCATAAAAGCTGTCTCTCCCAGAACCAGAGGATGCAGCCAGTGGTGCCTCCCATTGCAGGGAAGAAAGAGAGGAGCTTGGGGCCTCTGATGAACAGGATCTGGGCCTTTGAGAAGATGATGGATTGTTCTCACCGTGCCCCTGGGTCACTCCCTTGATCATCCCTTTGCCTCGTAACTGCAACTCCCTTCTTATTATATGGTTTCCAAGTATTTTTAAGGAATTATCTCATCAGCTGACATTTTAGCTGACAATCACCTTGTATCTGCAAATCCAGATAGTTAACAGACCTGTTTTCTTCTATTGTCAAAGTATTTTTAAGTTCAGGAATACAAGCTTTAATTAACACACATTCTATATTAAAGAAAAAGAAGTTGTTTAATTTGTAATCAAACCAATTGATTATTTTTTAAAATATTTGCATAGTTTTGTTTAATTTTGTAGAAATCTAAAATTGAGACTGAGATCAAAGAGAATGGTTTCACCAGAAACAATAGGTTTTACGGAGCTCTACAAAATTGTACCATCGCCTGAAGAGGTTTTAATTCAGGAAAAACCTTTATATTTCCAGCCTGCCAGTTTCAGTTAAGACTAATAATTACACTTGTAAATGGACTGCTGGCTCTTACCTGATCTGTGATTTTAATACCCAGTTTGGAGGTCACATCTTGCTGTTCATACTGGACAGTTTTGGGCTAGGGTTAGAGATGTTTCTATGAGCCAGGTCACTTCCAGTATGTCATGGTTTGACACTGGCAAAATGCCAGGCACTCATGAAAGCTGTTTGCTCACCATCTCTTGCTCTCAGCTAGGCAGAGGAGAGGGAAAAAATTAACAAAATGCTCATGAGTTGAGATGAGGACTGGGAGAAAACTCTTAAGGTCGAAACAGGTTCAAATTTAAAAGATATAAAGCAAATTTATTATTAACAGAGTCAGAGAAGGTTAATGAGAAGTAAACTAAGTCTTTAAAACACCTTCTTCCCCTCCCCAGTCCCTCCCTCCTTCCCACTGACAGTGCAGGCAGACAGGGCATGGGGGTTTTGGTCAGTTTGTCACTCGATCTTTTTCTGCTTGCTCAGGGAAAACAAGAGTCTTTGCTCTACTATGCCATGGGGTCCCTCCCATGGACAAAAAGTCTTCCCAAAACCGCTGTGACGTGGCTCACTCGTGCACAGGGTGCAGTCCTTGAAGGATAGGCTGCTCTAGTTTGGAAGCAAGGGCCCTCTCTGTATCTCTGGAAGCGAGGCCCATCTCTCTCCATCTCTGGAAGCAGGGGCTCTCTCTGTATCTCTGAAAGCAAGGCCCATCTCTCTCTATCTCTGGAAGCAGGGGCTCTCTCTGTATCTCTGGAAGCAGGGCCCTCTCTCTCTATTCGGGTCTCCCACTGGATCACAGCTTTCTCTGGATCCACCCGTTCCGGCGTGAGCGCTTTTCCCACGGGCTGCGAGTGGATCTCTGCATCCCCCGTGCCCTTCACGCATTCCAAGGGCACAGTTTGTTTTCCCACAGTCCTCCCCACGGCTTGCAGAGGAATCTCGGCTCTGACACTTGGAGCACCTCCTCCCTTCCTTTCTTCCCCCTGACCCTGGTGCCGCCATGTTGATTCCCCTCACGCCCTCGCTTCCTCCTCTTCTCTTAACCAGCAGAAAGCTGCTGCTTGTAGGTGCCATTGCCAACAAGTTGCACCAATGCAAAGACTCTTGCCAGATCCCGCAGTGCCCAGCAGTTGATCTCGTCCCGGTTCCGTGTCGGGGAATGGCTGGTCCCGCTCCCGCTGCCCCCAGGCGGCCGCGGCGCTGTTGCTGTCGCTGTTTGTCGCCGCTCTCTGTCCGTGCGGGGCCGGGCAAGGGGAAGCCGCCGCCGCCCCTGCCCCTCTGCCCGCGGCGGCGCTGCCCAGGGGCGGCCGGGCGGGCAAGGCTCGCTGTGCCCACACCGGGATGGCCCCGGCAGCGCCGCTTCGCCACTCCTGGAAAAACTGCACGTGCCATGTTTTGATTTTCTTCTTGAATGTCATCACAGAGGCGTTAGCAACCTCTCTAACTGGGCCAGCAGCGTGTCCATCTTCAGAGCCATCAGAGATTGGCTCTGTCGGTCATGCTGGAAGGTTCCAGCAGCTTCTCACAGCTCCTGTGGCCCTCTCCTGCTACCAAAAACCAGCCTGTGCCAAATCAACACACACAGATGACACCAAGGCTCAGGTAACTCAAACTGCAAATTACTAACAGTGCCCAGAGAAGGAAAGAGTGAGAAATAAAGGGAAAAAAATCTACATGTTTATATGTTTAATCCAGCTAATCACATAGTAGACTATTTTATTAATTTTTTCCCCATTGTTTCTAACTAGAGTTTGATGGCTTCTCCATACAGGGACTGTCAGTGGCAAAATTCAGTAATCTTCTGCAGTACGTGATTTTAAACATAGACAGGTTTAAACAATGCTCTGTAGACACTGATACTGAGGGTTGCCAAAATGGTTGCTTTTACTCAGCTTTCAGGAAATCAGCACTGATTTATGACTAAAACCAATTGCACTGAAATCAAATGGAAGTCAGGACTCTGTCCACAATTTTACATGTATTAAGTGCTGGGAGGTGATTGGGAAAAATGGACCATTATCCATAAGGCACGTGATTTCTGAAATAACCACAGCACTGCAAAATTAGATGATGCTGACCCTGTGGTGAGCAACAGTCTCCTCCAGAGCCTTTTTTGCTCATCTGCACTCATCCCTGGTGCATATACACCTTGTTCTATCCAGGTTTCTCATTAACTCTGGTCTCAGTTTGGGGCTCGTGGAGATAGGGCCAGCCTGAGCTTCCACAGGAAGGTCAGGGTGGATGTGTCAGCTGGGGCACATGTTTTGGAGCAGGGGGAATTAAAAAAAAAAAAAAAAAAAAGAAAAAAGAAAGAAAAGAGCAAAGGCTGTCACTTCCACAGAGCTTACAGCACAAATAACAACAGTTATTTAGCAATCTTGTCATTGCAGGCAAAGTTAACAGCTGAGTCCTGATGGTGCTTTGATTTTAAAGCTCAATCCATGTAAACACATTGGCTGAATTAAGGATATGGATAAAGGCAGTGGGAGGCTTTTCCCCTGCAAAGAGCAGAAAACAGTTTATCTTGAAAAAAATAATCACAAAATACATGCCTCTATTTAAACAACTATTTCCAAAATTTCGGAAGGGATTTCATTTCCCCTGGAACTCAACATTACATTTGGGTTAACAAGCACCAGAAGTAAAACCAATTAAAATTTTACAGTCAGTGAGGACAGAACCAACAGGGTATAACAGCCTTCCAGATTTTCATAAATATAGTGATGAAACACAAATATTTATGAGCTGAACACTGCCTCCAATAGAAAGAGTCCTTTCAGTGCTCCAACTAACCTTTCATGATTACAAGAGAGGAGCCTTGCAACAGATAAAACTCTTCACCCCAGCTCATCATGAAAGTACTTTATCACCACTTGTATCTCTTCTTCATCACTGTTAGGCAAAAGAGAATGAAAATGTGAGACAGGATAATGCTGCTCATAAAAAAGAAAGAATGAAAAATCTGGAGATAATTGGAAGTGATGGATCAAACTCATGCCATGCTGATTTTTGCCTTTTTCTTTTATATAGTCTCTGTATTCTTTAGACATATATTTGTGGCTTATTATTGTATTACTGGCTAATCTTCTCAGTAGTTTTTCATGCTCTTGCCCTAGGCAGAAAGACAAAACACTTTCCAAGGGCCACTGGCTACCAAGGTAGAGAACAGCTCTTCAAGGCACTTTGTCATGAACAAAATACAGTCATTATCAAGGGGACGGGGGGCTCCAGAAAAGGACTGAACCAGAAGGGGGAATTACCTCATCACCTGTGCTTCTAATTGGAAATTCTTGTCAATTATGCTTATTTGCTAAATTTAAAGAAACTGTATTCACCCTTTGTGGGTGGGCTTTTGTGGACATTTTCCATATCTGCCCCTGGAGGCCTACAATAAAGATCAACCTTTATATTACCTCCTTGACTAATATTATCTTGAAAGTGCATGTTGTTTCATTTATAGGTTCCTTAAGGCATCAAACTACTGCACAGAAGTATGCAAAGAAAGCCTTATTTACATCAGCATTGAGGCTGGTGCATTATTAAAAGGAACAGCCTTGAGCTCCTGATAGAAGAACAAAAGATCTTCTCATTCACAGCCAAGGCACAAGAGGGAACTGCTTGCCAGCATCTCATAAAGTCTGTGACCCAGCCAAGAACTGAGCCCAGATTTCTCAGTGGCAGTCCAGCATCATGAACACATCCTCCCTATCAAACAAAGGCTGGAAAAAATGCCCTGACAGTACAAATTCATACAAGAAAATTAAATCTACCTAATCAAGAAAACACTCCTCTGTGTCTGTGAAATGTATCATTCCAGGTCAAGAGGAATTTGTCTCATCTCATAAATGTTACACACATGCCTCACACTGTTCTGCACTACCTCAGCAATGTGCTGGAACCTGGAGAGAAATATGACAATCATGGCAGAGTGCTAAGCACTCACCCAAGACATCTTCAACAGGGCAAATGGGGTCTGCCCAAGGTTCCACCTTACAATGCCCTCTCTTCCCTCTCAGAAATCACCTCTGTCAGATGACACTTAAGAAAAGGGGAGGAGAGAGTGAGAAACCAGGACTGTTCAATATACAAATGCAGGAAAAACTCTGAAATAGGTACAAATGCTGCATTCTTGTCAGAGATGGTGCAGGACTTGGCTTTTTTCCTGCCCAGGTCATTTCCTTCTCCGTACAGAAGAAGAAGGTAGGTGTTGCAACATCTAGAAAATACAAGGAAAAAACTTCATCTTAAACTAAGGGAAAGAGATTCCACCTTGACCCAAAGGGAAGAAGTGAAGGTTACTTGTGTTGCTGAGCAAAAAAATCCTTTACAATCGCTGTACTGCTTTGCCCATTTATCAGTCTGGAGTTTTGCTCTACTTTCATAAATCAGAATTTGTTATCAAGCACATTATTTTGTGTATCTGTCTGGGTGGCATATGATTTGAAGACTGCAGTGTGTCACAAAGTCACACCTCACCTTTGGGGTGGCTGCTCACCTTAACACCTCCTCAGCCCACATCAGCCCGCAGGTGCCAGACAGCAACAGCAGGATTCACAGGCAAGGAAAGGCGTGTAGCACTTGTCAGAGGAATAGGAGTTTTCTGACCATCAGCAGTGAGAAGGAAACTCATTTGATGCACTCCAGGAAAGAAGAGAGTGCACCTGTAAAGCCATAGAGTTTGTCACAGTTGCTTAAACAAATATGGAACAGAAAACATATGCTTTGCTTTAAATTCTACTGTAAGGGACCATTTGTGCTCTCACTGAGAAAATAGACTAAATGTTTTTAATAACTATGAAGACTGAAATGAAACTATGCAGAACAATGTCAAAACATAGGTAACAAGGAAAAAATATTTTCAATTATAATTTCCTTAACCTGAATTGATATAGAATGTCCAGGGGCAAATTTCCCAAGGTGTGAGTGTGGGATTACACACAGGACTTCTGCAGCACCAGTCTGACTTCAGGGAGCATCTCCGCAGGTACTGCTTTGCCAGTCGAGTCTGGCAATGCAGAGAGGCACTTACCACGAAAAGCCCAGGAAAATGACACAGTGACAGAGTTTTGAAGAGCAAACCTGTGGCAGTTGGGATGCAGATGGTATCATGCTACCTGCCAGACCATGGGCATGCTGTACCATCCCTGCCTGCATCCCCTTTTACCTGCTGGGAAAAGGAACACCAAACAAGGAACACCAGAATGATGCTTTCCTTGTGATGGACTCCAGATGGGCCTTCTGAAGTAGCTTCTTAAACTCACTTCTGACTTTTCTGACTCTCACAATGTGCACAGCATGAGGTGCTTTTGGCACAGACAGATAGCTTGGTGTGGGATAATTTGCTATGCCCAGGAATGTCACCGTTCACCTCTTGATGGCAGTGATTTTGCATCGTTCCCCTGGCACTGAAGACAACTGGGTAATAGAATAGCTTGGAACACCAAGGAGCACAGAAAGAAAGTCTATTAAAAGCAAGGGAAGTCTCCTAAGTGAGTTACAAAGCTGCAGTCACTGCAGAGCCCATGAAAGACAGAGTGAAGTTCATTAAAGAGCTCTCAGCAAACATTCCTTGTGTCAATTCCACTCTAGAGTTATCCTCCAGCTTCCATCTATGCTGCCTGTACACCTGGTTCTTCTCAGGTGTTTCCAAGATGAGCAGCTCCCAGGAAAAGGCATTGCCTGCATGCTCAAAGCTGTGAACCATGCTGGGGCAGAGCCAATTTAGAAGAGTCAGACTTTTTCTAACCTATCCTTACCTCACAAGCAGCAGCAGCAGCAGCCATGCCAGCAGCTGAGCTCAGTCTGTTACAGCATTTATCTGAGAAAACAGCATTGGATCTGGGCTGCATCAGGGAAAGACACATTTGTTCTTTTTGTACTCTCCATCCATGAGGACAGCCCCCTCTGGGCCAGGCTTCCAGCATCATCACTCCAAATATATACACATGTTGAGGAATGGCTGGACACAATCCTGCTTTTTACCTATAGTTGCTCATTTTCCACCAGTTTTCGCTGCTGAAGAAGATCTGGCTGCCTCCTCACTCACCTCTGAACATCTGCATTGATCCCCTTGTACCTGCCTTGAATTATCAGGATGGTTGGAGTTCTCCAGATAAACATAAATTCTCTTCATGTGGAATTATCCCCATGCACAGCTCCCCTTGTGACTGTGGAGCAAGAGGACTGAAATGAGTCTGAGAGCTGTGCACATTCTATATAAGGCTGAACCTTTAAACTTCCCCATATTTCTTTTCTGTTTTTTGTTTTGTTTGGTCGGTTTAGTTTGGGTTTTGGGTTTTTTTGCTGGGTTTTTTTTTCTTTTTCCATATTCTTACACCATGGACAGCATGTGCATTGGGGATGGGCAAATTAACTGTGGCAGTAGGTGAACAGGCAAAGGAATGGGGACTGAGCCATTTGCCNGTTTTTGTTTTGTTTGGTTGGTTTAGTTTGGGTTTTGGGGTTTTTTGCTGGGTTTTTTTGGGTTTTTTTGGTTTGTTTTTTTTTTTTCTTTTTCCATATTCTTACACCATGGACAGCATGTGCATTGGGGATGGGCAAATTAACTGTGGCAGTAGGTGAACAGGCAAAGGAATGGGGACTGAGCCATTTGCCACATTTTGGATACTACAGGACAAAACCATGCAAAATCTTGGGTTTCTAAAATCCTAATGACTCCACAGCTGCTGCCAAGCACAGGATTTTGATCCCAACAGGGAGGAGTATCCCAGAGGAGAGGTGATTGGCAGTCAGACCCTTCTCCTCAGCATCTCAGTGTCTCACTGCAGCAACCCAGGCCCCTTCCACACTATTTTAAAAATCACTAAATACCACTCTTGCCATACAGTATACATAAATATGCACTAATCCCTTTGGTTGTCTCTGATACTGGAGCTATAACTGATGGTACAGCAAATGGGGGCCAGTGCTCCTCATAGCAAATAGCTTTTTCTTGTATTCAACTTCATCACAAGTAGGTTTTTATATGCTAAATTTATGCAAGCAAATGCTGTTTTGGGAAATTATTTTGTCAGCATTTTTATAACAATGGATACATACAGAATATAATGACTTCAGCTCACTGAAGAAAAAAGCCCAGCACTTCTGAGAAAATTAGATTTAGGAAAAAATATTCTGGCCTGGAATAACTGACAGTATTTTCATAAAATTATTCATTGTTTCCTTCACTGATGAAATTCATTGCAAATAAACATAAACAAAACAGAATTAAGGAGAAGCAGGTAAGTTTCTTAACAACCTGCAGACATCCACTTGAACTTTCCCTGCCATTCTCACTCCACCAAGGCATGCAGGGAAAACAGTGTCACAAGCTTGTGTAGTGCATGACCACCAGCACTGAAGCTGGTTGGAAGCTTTCCAAGGCCCTGATTCACCATCACACACATCTGTAGCACATTAAGCTGTGCATTTGTTATCTTGGAGCTTTGAGATAAATAATGTTTCCTATCTGACTAAATAAAATCACATTACTACTTCAAAAGGCATCACCGTAAGGGCTCGAGACCCAGGCAGATCATGTTAGTGGAGCTTCTCAGTCCAGTGCCTTGCAAGGGCAGAATCCCTTTGATCAAGGCTTGGTAGACAAGTGCAACCTGTTGCATCTGGAGTCTGCTCAGGGCAGAGATATTTAGATGCCCTGAGAGCAGGACGTCCTTCCCCTGCAGTGGTATTCTGCAGCACCTGCTGCAACTGATGCCTTTCTGAAAGTGGTTTCTAAACCACACCTGCAGGGAGACCTGCAGCCCTCCAGGGCTCTGTCCCTATTTCTCATGAGGGTGGCAAGACAGTTTGTTGCCTGGATAAGGCCAGATATTTGGTGTTTTGTTTGCTTTGGTTCTTTTTCCAAATATGCCATAATCTGTTGATCTGTGTAATGCAGATTACGGACTCTGCTTACACATAAAAATAGCTACTTGCTTGGTTAAAAGATCAGAATCAAGGTTATCCCAGGTCACAGATAAAAATGCAACATTGTTCCTCAAAAATATTTTAAAAGAAATTAAAATACTGACTTTCATCAACCTGGTGATGCTGCATGAGCTGTTCTAGCTGAGAGATGTTTTATGAAAAATCCTGTATTTGGAGTCCTCCATCCACGTGACATAATCACACGACCTGGAAAAGTCTGCAATTATGATCCCATCACTGTTCCCCCTAAAATGTAAGAAAAAAGAACTGACACTTTTTAGTTTGCTTTTGTCAAGATTTTATGAGATCCAACCTGAATACAGGTACCTGGGCAAAATCAGGAAACTCCCAATTGCCAAGGTGACCCAGCTGCAGCAATGCATAGTGAAACACAAAACAGAAGGAAGTAACAGTTCTCCCTCAGCTCCATCTTCCTGACATGTGCCTGAAAGGCCATCTTTCAGACAAAATAAAACTGGGACAAATTACCAATTAATCATGGGGTTTTAGATCTTCATATTCCATCTGAATAATACAGTATAGAAACAAGTTGCAGTGCTAACAAGTTGCAGTGCTTAGTATTTTCACCTTTATTGAAGATGAAGCATTAAAAAGAAATCTCTAATACAGATTCAGAACAGTTCCAAAAAAATTACAGCAATTCCAACAATGACCTGTGGATTACAGCAGATACACTTGGCCAGTGTGTTATTAAAAAAGTCACCCAGAGTGGAAAATGTTACTGTCCAGAAGCCAGATGAGCTCACAAAGACATCTCTGAGTGTTTAGACCAGGACTGCTCTTTATTGACTCTTTCTGGCAGGTATACACAGACTTGACCTTGACTGGAACTACTGGTCATCTTCATCCATTCACAGGCTGAGCTGCTCACACACTATTATAAATGTGTATGTATGTTAAAACAAAACAAAAAGCATATACCTCATGGTTTTTATATATACATAGATATATAAATAATATCCTGGACTTCACAAAGTAAGCTTATACCAGGACATGCCTCCCCACTGGCCTCAGCACCACTAAACCTACACAAGGTGTTGTACACTTAACAAACATGGTTTCACTGCTGTGCAGAAAACAGCAATACACACAGAAATGGACACACATCTATTTTCAGCACACCAGAATAAACAAAAAGATATGTAAAGAACTGGGAAACAGGGAGATAATGAGCTGTCATAGAGAGTAACAGTTTGGCACCAGTGGTGCAGCTCTAACAGTCACAGTTACCAAATAATAATGTTTACTTCAGCATTTCTGTCAAGATCAACTTGATGCCTCAGGCAGTTTGGGAAAGAATCACTTAGTCAACAAGCAAAATCCAAATTCATTGGAGGAAACTAACTAAAGTGAGCATGAAAGTCTTCCAAAATATTAAACTATGTATGAAAAGACACCTTAGTACAGCTGAACTGACAGGATTTTGGAAAAGTCTCTGTTTCCCTGAATTTAAAACACTGGGAACTTAGGCTATCCAAGAAATATGTTTTATAGTTCATCTCTTGCAATAAAGCCATCACTGGGGAAAGATAGCAGCAGTCTTCCTGAGAACCTTTTCATGTTTTTTTTCTGATATAATCCTGCTACATGTCTGGAGATGTGAGTGTAAGGGATGAAAAGTCCCTTTAAAGAAATCTTCAAAGATCTTTTAATTGGTTTTCATTTTACACCATTTTGGGACTATACATTTTACTCTTTGAGATGCATAAGGATCCTGAATGCAGCCTGACTGAGTCACTCTTTGGCTCTGCAGGGGTGAACACCACCCTGAACAGTGGTGGCTGCACATCCCAAAGCACTGCTCCATATGTGCACCATCCTGGCAGGCTCCACCTGGGTGCAGGAAGGGCCCTTACAACAAAAAGAGTCACTGACTCTAAAAATTTCCTAACAGGCAAAGGTTTTCTTCCAAGTTAGACTCTGGCAAGTACAGCAGGTATGGATTAATGCAAGCATGCTGTGGTATTATTTTTAATTGGTTCCCTGTGTAAGATGATCCACAAACTCACCAGTGATACAAAACTTAGGAATTCTGATATGTAGAAATGGCATTTATTTTCTCCAAAGTACCCCAGATAAGAAGCCAGTTGTACTTGACCTCTGTTACAGTCCTGTCTTCCCCAAATTTCTCATCCTTCACAGATAACACACTCGAGGTGATGTGAAACGAGGGGATCTGCCAAATTCAAGCAGCAAGGCAAAGGCATAGATGGTGTCAGGGACAGGATCCTGCCTGTGCAGACATGGAACCCCGGCAGAGTCGGGATGCTCCTGCCCCTGCACAAAACTACCTCAAACGGGTTTTATCCCTACAAAACCTCGGAAAACAGTAACTCAGACGTGGAGCATTTTGCCCTTGTCAGAAAACAGCATTAATTCTGCAGCAGCTCATTCAAAGGGCTGAATCTGGGTCAGGCGGCGGAGCCCGGGTTTGGCCAGCGCCCGCCACCAGGTGTCACCAGCTTCTTGATCAACGCAGATCTGATTCCAAACTGCGGCTCCATCAGCTTGTTTATCGCTCACGGGGACGACTGTCACACGTACCACTGATTTAACCAGAAAAGACCGGCACTTTCCCCTCCAAAACCTCATGCTGTTTCTCTGTTCCCGTTCAGGTGTCTCTGGTTACCTCCCCTGTGTTTACAGTCACTCCAACAGCCTGTCACCTTACAGAAAAAGAGAACCCAACCCAACTGGGAAGTTTAGGTCCTGTTCCCATGAGGGATGTGGGGCATTGAGGGTGCCATGTGACGTCTCTGAACAAGGGGACCCAAGCGTGCCCCAGCCCATAGGGAAACCTACTATTCCAACGTTTGCTGTACTATCAAAAAAAACCACCACTGAGCAATTATGGTCTAGATTTCCAGAGGGAAAATGGTTTGGGTCAGCCCCACAATTCCAGCTGAAGAACAGTTAGTTCCCAGATGTGTAAAACAAGGTATAAGACATGAAAGTTAAAAGAGTATCTTGGAAAAAGGTAAGTGACAACTGCAAAAAGCACTGTTACTTATCCTGCTGTCCGAGCAAATGGTTCTGCCCAGAAAGTGGGAGCAATAGAAAGAAAACCTCCTCAGGGTAGGGAATATAATCTTTTCAGTTTCATATCTTGACATGCATGCATGGCATTTAACAATAAATGTAAGAACTAGAGAGAAGGCATGAGTTACTAATACTTCTGTATCAGCTACAGAACTTTGGGAAAAAAAAAAAGTCATCACAGGAGATAATCTATCCCAGGCTCCCAGTGAAATGTCATGCATGGAGCAGGGACACACAAAACCAGCACCCAGCACCAGCACTGGGAATGCTGCCACTGTCAGTGCCTACAGACACTGCCACACTTTGAAGATGATCAACGAGGAAATATTCTTGCAGCATCTGGGCATTGCCTCAGCATATGAAACACACTCCCGGAGGGACTCAAAACTCTCTATTTATTCTGATTTGAGCTGCCATGCTTGCAAATGTCTCTAACTGGGAACAGCCCTCCCCTACTGGTTGATAAGCCCCAGGTTCTTCAGCTGAAGCAAGCAAAGCCCTGCTGAGTGAAAAAATTTAGTGGCCTTGAAACCTTCAGAATCATATGAAAATCAGGACTTTCTGTTCCTCTTCTCTATCCCTCTGATTATCCATCCCAATGTCAGAGCCTTGTCAAACACCTCAGAACTCACAGCATCCATCTGGCAGGTCCTCATGTCATCATATTCTTTCAGATTGTCACTATAATGTCAACTGAAGGCACCATCACAGCACATGGGGTCAAAGAGGATGTTGTCCTTAGTTTCATATAAATTAATCCCTGGAATCTGATTTTTTTCCCCCTAAATTAGGCCTTGCAGATGCTGAACTCAAGAGAAAGACACAAAACCAGAAATGTTTTACTTTGTTTTTAAGACATCACTTTACATGGCATCCGTATCAGGAATATTTTCACTTTAGTTAGCCACCAAAGCCCCGTATCAAGTTTAAGTTAAAATCTTCATACCAAGGCTGCAAGAAATGCTTCAAGATTTACAATTGCCATTAAAAATCTGAAAATCTCCAATTCAAAGGAAAGCTTTGAGTAAAAACGCCTCCAATCTGTATTGATTTCTTTGACATTATGTAAAATTTGCAGACCAGCCTTGCCTAATAGCAATGAAAAATCTCAAGAGTATTGTACATGTCAAAAAAACCCTTGCAATCTGGGACAGCAGAGATTTTCACAGTCTGAAGAGCAGAGGTGCTACCTGTGGTATTAGGACAGGCATATGAGCTGAACTGTTCTAGTGGGATCTTCAACAGTGACCTTGGTGTGTTCATTTATCACCAGGAGTCACAAATCTCTCCCCTCTCTCTGCAGAGTCACACAGATGCTGTACTCTGCACAAGGATTCTGCTGTGCAAAACATAAAACACCACAGAAATTCACAGTGAGTGAGGCAGAAATGTCCCAGGTTTGGTTGTGCTCTCACCATGGACCAGGGCAGCAGCTTCTGCACAAGCCCAGGATCAGGCCCGGGAGCCTCAGAAAGGGCTGAGCTGTTTTTCCCAGGAAGGCGTCTCCTCCTCTGACAGTGCCTGGCTCAAACAAGCAAAGAGGGCTTGTGCTGTGCCTTGATTTTGCATCTCATTATCCCACTCTTCAGAGTGAGCAGATGTGAGGAAGCTTTTCACTTTTTGGAACATTGCTGCATCCAGACCAGATACAAAATACTGCACAACATCAGAAGACTGCCCAAATATATCAAAGTGCTATATGCTCTTATCTCTTAACCTGCTGGTTTCATCTAGAAGTAATTCCAGATCTCCTCCTCAGGAACCCTGGATTAAATTCCCAGCTCAGACACCCATTCCTTGCAAAAGCAAACACCAGCCTTTCCTGCCCCTTGCTTTCATGCGTGAAACAGAGGTGGTGACTGTTTCTATAAAGTAGGGAGGACGCTTGGCAGTCCTTACAAGCAGCCACATTTCAATATAGCAAAGGGTGAAGTTAGTGCCTAACTCACACTAAAAAGTTTTAATTGTGTTTTTATCAATGGTGAGGCACTGCAAGTCAAGAGCTGTGACAATATACCCTAAATCGTACAGGATTACCACATTGTGTCAAACAAACATATAATTAAGGAGCTTTAATATGTTAACAGTTTGGAATCAGATTAGTGTTGTATTAGGCTAATAGAGTTGGTCCCCATTAATCCAGATCAATTGCTCAATTCTGTTTACTTGGATTTTTTTTTCCTGGAAATTTAAAAACACAAATCTAATTCTCAGCAGAACGTGCACATGCTGTAGGGCAGGATGAATTCATCGAGATATGTGGGCACGTGGATAAACCAAGTGCAGCTTAACTCGTTCAACCACACAATGAAGAACTAAACACCCTAATTCCTTGTGATGAGATTTTTGTACCACGAGAAAAGACAATGTATCTGGGCCCTGAGCAAGGTGCTGAGGCACCTCTCCACATTTGCAAATGGCCCTGAGTATTGTGTGGCTCCACACACCCCCAGGACCAGTATTAAAGTCCAGCACCACTTCATGTTGCAGAAACAGTCCACAGAGGTAATGCTGCTTTGGTACACAAAATGCAGGGATGCAAGGCACAGATGCATGTAAAATCTGCTGCCCCGCTTCCCTGGGCTAACCAAGCTTTAAATACAGAACTTTAGGGACCACATACATAATGACAGCAATGGTGGGATGTCTGCACACGTCCGTGATGCATGATCCCAAATAGAGAGCTCACTCTATAGCCAGGTCAGAAAAGGTCTTGATGATTCCCATTCAGAGCTTACTCTTAAGGATGCAAGGAAGCATCCAGGCAAAAAGAAATGTGAATAGCAGGGCATGGAGGGCAACCAAGGCCAACCCATATTGCTCATGACCTGTATAGCACTGATGAGATTTAATCCAGCCTTATCTAATGCAGCCTACTATTGGCACATCCACACACCAGCAGCAGAGTGAAATCTTGTGACATTAAGGTTTGGTTCAGATGTCAAATTCAGAGGTGACACCTCAAAGCCAGACACTTCTAAGTATCTACACATGTGCTCTCTACTTAATTTCTGTATGTGTGCATGCACGTGTATGACTAAGTACATACATTTTCTCTGCATATATGTAAAAAATATATATAATCTATCACAGAATGTCTTGGGTTGAAAGGCACTTTAAAGATCTAGTTCCAATCCCCTTTCCATGGGCAGGGATGTCAGCCACTGGATCTATATATAGATGTATCCTATATTGCAGCAGGGCAATGGCAAGATTTTACTTTAACTGAATATGGCTAAGGCAAACAAACACATTACAGATGCAATTTCTTTTCATCCAACCCTGTATTGCTTTATAGTCACAAAATATGGACTAGATTTACACAAAATCAATGTCTACTTGTCTTAAACTGATCGTCACATTTTTCTTTATCCACGCAAACAATTAATTTAAACAGTAATTTATGCTAATAAACAAGGCAGTTTCTAAGAAGACAAGTTCTGCTACTGTCTACATTCAAAGTACCACTCAGCCAGCAAGAGAGATTTGATTTACATTGCATGAGTATTAGGGAGTCACCCAAGCACCCATAAAACAACTACACACCCAGAGGCTGAGTTCCAAACAGTTAATTCATCACACTCATTCAAAGACAAATGCTGTGGTGCAGAGGGCAGGATGCTGTAGTCACCTGACCTATGGACATTGAGCTTTTATTCAAGGCAAAATGTTATTCTCAGTAGAGAGTACCAGGTCTTGATTTACAACACATAAATCCTAGTTCACAGTGTTTATGCTGCTGGGGACAAAACGTTTCCTTAGAAATATTGCTAAAATGTCAAGCAATGAGTTATCTGTGATAAAATGACATGGAGACGACAGTTTTTTGCTGAGAGTAAAATGGCAAAATACAGAATGCAAAAAGGTTTGGATGGCACTGTTTCTTCTGAAGTCTGAAGCTCAGCACAAAACACTAAAATGAAAACCCACTTGCACCTGTTCCATTTACCATGGACTCAGAAGCAGCAGTCAGATACTTTAAGTTTGCCATCAAGCAGTTATTGATGTGCAGCTCAATAAAATGAAAATATTTTATCACAGAGACTTCATCAAGCATCCTTGTACCACCAGAACACAACACTGTTCCAGAGCCAATATGGTTTAACACTTCTCTTCACATTTATTGGTATTTAAAACGTGCAGCAGTAAATGACACAAAAACCCATGGCCACCAACACTTATCTTCAAGGGCAGCTTCAGAAATATTTGCAGCTCTGCCCCTCCTCCACTTTGACCACTTTCTGATGGCCAGGCATGTTCTCTCATTAATAGTAGCTACAACACCAGTATTGAACACAGCACTGCACATGGGCATGGTCCCTCCCAAGGGACAAGAGGCTCCTCTCCATTTGGGAACACACCTTTGGTATGGTGCACTCACTCCTGTCCCCTCTGCCTTGATACAAAGGTACCTGCTGCTTCTGGAGGAAAACAGCAGCACCCATCAGGAGGCTCTAGGCAAACCTGTACTCTCCAAGACCTGGCATTTCTTCCAAGATCATCTTGTGAATCCTATTTCTTCCCAAAAGCTGCTAGCCTGACCAGTGCCTCTTCCTTACCTTTCCAACTACAATGAGGAACCTGCACAGAGCCAAGGCTGCAGAGCTGCTGGCTCCTCAGTTTTGTCTCTGCATTCAAATGCCTCTAACATTTCTTCACTCTTCAGTAGATAAAGCCTCATGTCCCACTGGGACTGTGACAGTAGTGCCATCAGCCACATCATTCTGAAGGCTCCTGTCAATGGGGTTAGTTGGTGAGAATTCCCCCAAATGCTGTTGGGACAGCAGAAGGTCCATCTTCCCATCCCACCAACAAGAAATCAGCTGACTGAGCCCCAAGAGGAATTGCCACTGATTCTCAAAATACACAGGTCTATACTAGCCCTTTCCTTTTCTATTAAAATTAAAATAATGTATTAAATGATGCAGCTGGAAAGTCCCAAACAACTATTATTGGACATGTGTGTTTTTCCCTTAAAGCTTTGATTTGTCCCACATAATTGTAGACAGGAAGGATGACATGTTCTCTACAGAAATTTATTACATTGTCAAAATCCTTGCTCTGAGTTTTCAAAATGAACAGTTTTGCTTGAAAAAATACTGTGTTGCAAAATTTATACACACATGAAAAAGACAGTGTAACGCATCAAAATCAAAGTACTTCAGTTGACCAGATCTGAGTTTTGGGGTGTTGGTATCTTTTTTAAGGCAAACAGACTTTCAAGATTTAAACATTCCTTCCTGACTCAAAACAGACAAAATTTTGGCAGCCTTGCCTTTTTTCAGTGAGACGTGAAGGCTGTTTCACACGTGGCTTTGCCAAGCATCACTGAGGCAGCAATTACCCTCATGTGTGAGGAAAGGGCAGATTTTTCTCCTCTCATGCCCCACACTCTGAGACACCCCCTGAGAATGTAGTGGTGGCCATACAAGGATATGCCCAGCTGTGGCAACCAGGGCCACATCCCATCCCATCCCATCCCATCCCTCCTCCTGGATCTCAGAGGGCTGGAAGCAACACAAGGGTCACCAGAGACTCATGCTGCTGAGGAAGCATAGCACCAGCACCTCTCATCAATTCCTTCCTTTTCTCACAAAACTGCCTCTGCTTCTCTTCTTCTCTCCACACTGGCAAAGGAGCTTTGTGCTCCCCAAGGCTGCAGCTCTCTGCAGGGTGCTTCCAGCCACACCAAGTTGGCTCATTAGCTCAAACAGCTGTTCTCCCCTTCATGCATCTAAACAGCAGAGTTATTTTTAAGTATGCCCATTACACCTGAAAAAGCTCTTTTGTCTCCCTCTTGTACAGCAGTTTCTCATCACACCAGCACTTTCCAGTACCTTTCCCTGCTATCAGAAAATTTAAAATTCAACACCAGGCAGGACAGTTCTTGACAGCTCTTTTGCTGTTTTCACAAAGTGTGGCCCAACTATAAATGTGTATTTTCACAAATAGCACTTAACCTCCACAAATGCAGCCTATTTCAGCCTTTTCAGTGTGGTTGCTAACAGATTCATCACGTTCATCTATTACCTGGTCCATGACACTTAAGATTAATCCAGTCTGTTGTACATTGAGAAGCAGACCATGCTGAAAATGAGTCTTCCCCAGAAATCAGACTTCAAGCAGCATGCAGGAGAAAGGAAATACAAGGACACCTGACAACCACCCTGGTATCTTGAGAGAGCCAAGTGTGGGTGTCCACCACATTCCAGCATCCAAATGGCTCAATTCCCAAGGGGAGACAAAAAGCCCTTACAAAACCCACCACAAACTTCACAGTGTTCACGCTCAGCCTGGAAAAAATGGGTTTGTTTTCTTCATAAGCTTTTCCTTCTGCACTTGAAACATGTAGGAAATAATGTGGTGGCTCTGGAGCCAGGATGCTCCTTGCACAAGGATCATGAAACTCACAGCATTTTATCCCACAAAGAGGTAGAGGTTGTGGCCGCCATCCCCAGCCCAATCTCCCTTCTTTGGAACTATTGTTTGAGTATAATGAAACTTTAAATCATTGCTTTTAAGACTCTGCCACTTTCAAAAAATCAGCTGGCATCTTGGTTTAGTTTTGTATTCTGGGAAGAAGGAGGGTTGCCAAAAAAAAAAAAAAAAACCCCACAAAAAACCAAACAACCACATAAAACCCCCCACATTTGCTTATCAATATCAGTTGCTTGAACTAGCATTTTGTGTTTGTATACAGTGACAACATTCAGGTGAGACCAGTAATAAAGTACTAAGTGTCACAGGTTCAGAAGTAATGTTTTCTAGGTAAAAAACATTTACAAAGAAAAATCGGCATCACAATTCCATTCATACTCAAATGTGAGGATATGAGTTGGCACAACCGACAGCTCCATCTTTTTGACATATTTGTACTTTGCTTTTAAAAAGTAATGCAAACACAAAGTAAAAATGTTCAACACAGAGGATAAAGAAACACATGATCAATGTCTCCCACTCCCCACAGCTGGAGGCGACACATTTCCTCAAACATGGTATTTATCTTGGCATTTCTGAATTATTCACTGGTATTACTAATTTCTTTTCCTAAATACATGCCAAAGTATTACTTTCCAAATTACTGGCCTCTGTTGTTAGTTACCTGCAATTTTTCATCTCCCGTGCAAGTCAGGGCAGTCACATGAAACTAAAGGCTGAAGGGTGAGGGACTGTTTGCTCATGGAACCCATGGCCTTGAGGGTGCCACAGCTCCAGGACTTCTCCAAAAACACACTGGGAGAACTGCTGCCCAAACAAAAGGAGTTGAGATCAAAGGGAGGGGAAGGGAAACCAAGTCATGAGGCTGCTACTTCCTAGGGACTGTCCAGAAGAGGTGGGTGAGCCATTCTGGCCCTTGACTCACCAATTCCCACTTTCTTCCACCACCCCAAAAGCAGGTTTTATGAGGAATTCACCACCTCGCACATAGCTACAGCCTCTGCAGAACACGTTGTTTAAACAAGGGACAATTGTTTGGCGTTTGTGAGAAATGTGGCAAAGCCCCTTAAGAAAATGCTGTTTGGAATCATGTTGATGCATCATCCTCTTGCCACAGTATTTTTAGAGATATCTGTGATTTCTAGTCCTTTCCAGTAGGAAAAAAAAATCCCACTTTGGCCACCATGGGCACATGTCAAGGAAAAGCAGCCACACAGGCACCATAATATGATGAATATGCAGCAAGTGCTGGTACCCTTTTGCTGTAAAACAGAGGGAACAGACACACAGAGCATTTGGATCCAGATCTTCTTCCTCCAGGTACTGACTTTAAACACTTTGCAACAGCTAAAGCAGCACAAGGATTCCACATTCAGTTCTGAACTTCTCCCTAACCTTTGTGGTGGCATTAGCATAAGGCAAGGAGACATATTTTGACTCCCATCTGTGCAAATCCTCCCCGTGCTGCAGAATCAACATTCTGTCAACCAATTATTTTATGCTGTATCACAGCACCGGGGTGTGGGGGGGGAGAGATGAGGGGGAATCATCACACCTACAATCAAAAGAGCAAGGTTTTGCAACATAGCATGTACTAAAGATGTCTGTCTTAAGTCAAACTAGCAGCCATATTTTATTCAAGAAGCATGTAAACAAATCTGGCACATTCATTATAAAAAAACTGTGTACCTAGCATGTTCATCACATTTCAGATATTCCATTCCTCCCTCCCCACTGAGCTCCATGGAGACAAGTCAATCAGAGTTAACCATCTGGTAATCCTTAGCCCAGGCTGTGCAGCTGCTACCTACCATTTTTAATCAGGGCTATGTCTTCCATTCATGCTAAATAGGAGGCATGAACAGCTGCTTGGCCAACACTTTCAAGCAAGCGCTCTCTCTCTCTCTTTAGTATTCCTGGCTTCTCTTCCTTTCAGCTTTACACTTTGCCCATGTTTTATGAGTATTCACTTAAAAAAAAAAAAAAAGTAATTGTGAAACAAGAGAAAAACGCTTTTGGTCATTAAATCTTTAGAGAGTATATCTGCTCTAAACAAGTTCCTGGGGGACACAGTCTCTGATTTTAGAAAATAAAAATTATTGTGCCCATGAAAATACCTTGTTTGGGGTTTTTTTTAACCTACAGATCCCTGCAGAATGGTTCTCCATTACGCATTTCAGAGGTAAGACAAATTTAAATGAAGAATATATGGATTAATTTTTAAAATGGGCACAGTAATTCCCTAGCTTACAGGGAAGGTTTCCTGCAGGCTTTCCTGTATTCCATGCAGAACCCTCCCTGTCTCCAGGAGATGCAGGGGAAGGGGACAAGCCAAAATTACCACCAAATCAGGCTGTCCCACCTCCTTTGCTCAGTTCCAGAGGAGATGATTCCCTGTGAAGCATGCCTTAAGCTTCTCCCATCATCCAAAATGCTTTGGGGTTATTTTTGTAGGAAATTCAACTGAATAGCAACCAAATCTTTTCCAGAGATCAAAATACTCCAGCACAGCACAGCAGTATCTCAGCTGCAACTGCTCCAAAAAGGCAGCATGTATCCTGCCCAGGTGATGGGTACCAGCTCAGCTCCATGCTGGGCACACACACTCATCCCTCATTCTCTGCCTTGGATGCAGCCAGAGCCATGACTGTAAATCTCTTACCACAATAACATGAAAAAACCGATTTCTATTCAACTTCTATCCACTGCCAATGGCAGATTTGCTGTAAAGTCAGGGAGATGGGTCATGACAACCCATGGTGATGCCACCTAGTAGGAATGACTCAGAGAGAATTGGTACTTGGTCCAGTAAAATTCCACCTGGATTTTGTGGGTGCAGACACTGAGGTGTTGGCTAAACCTGTTTGTTTAGCCCAACTCTTCCAGCATAGGTGCTTCTGTAGAACATGTTTTTATGTCTGTTTTTTTTCCTGAAATCTTCCTTCAGCCGTGAGATGTTTTACATATACTGGTCTTCCAGAAGAGCAGAATCTTGGGAGCATGGAAATCACTCATTGCCTCTATACTCCGTGCAACAAAAGTCACAATTTATACCCCAACAGTGTTAAAGAATGTTTTTACCCTGTAGAACATCGTTACTTGCTCCACCTACCAACAGACAAAACCAACATGAAGGTCATACTGATAATAATAATAATTTTAAAAAACCACAATCATATAGATGCCAGAAAACATTCTTTATTAATGACATGTCACTAGGGATGTAAAATCTTGCATGGCTTAATCAATTAGTTTGCCTGAACAGAAAATAAACAGAGGACATTTTCAGTATACAACAGTGCATAAAGGTTAATGCAATCATGCATTCCTCTGAGCCCACCATGCAGTCAGCATTTAACTTCCATGAATTTGCCACAAGTAAAAAAGAAAGAAATAAGTTAGATGACAGGATGGTGTTTCATCTTGTGCAGGGAAAATTCCTCCAAAACACAAACATGTCAGAGCAAATTTTAAGAGAAAAATAGTCTAGAACTGTGGTAGAAGGACTCTGTGAAAAAACAGCTCTAGGATAATGAGGGCCATCAAATCCATAAGGTCCACTTCTCCTTATGGCCTTTATGCACACATACCCAGAAAATTACTGCAAATATTCTGCTTTAATGGCATTTTAGTTTTTCATCAGAGATAAAAACAGCCTTTGCTGTATCTAAATGTGCAGATTCACTTCAACTCTTACATCAATCAGAGTGAACTGGAAGAATAAAATATGAATACTATGTTAGCCCTTCTGGGAATACTTATTTCAACCAAAAAAATCCTCCTCATCAGTGATGGACCAATGCATGTACATCTCTAGGCAATGATCAGGCTGAGGACGGTGAAAATGGGACAGGAGAGGTGTGGAAAAGACAGACAGTGAAAAGCACAAGTGCAGATGATTTCTTGACTGGAAAAACAATGCATAAGGGAGTGGAACAGTATTCTGCCAAAAACCAACCCAATTAAAGTGGAACCATGGGCAGTACATATCAAACTGGCCTTTGCTGTCTTCTGCTTGTAGGTCAATATTCCCAGTCTGCAAATCCTGTGTATGTTCTCTGATACCTCTGCTGCACCCTCCCCCTTGTGCATCCCCTCATGCTACAGAAGTGAATACAATTTAAATTTAGGATGCAAAACACAGTAAAAGCCAATCAGAAATTTAGATATACTAACCAAAGGTGACACCAAACTAGAGGAGTATTAAAATCATTTTATGGCACTCGCTCTGATTGTGCCAGCTGCTCTATGGGCAACACTGAGAACAGCAATACATTTCCAGAGGTCACGATGTGGCAGAAACTCAGGCTCAGCAACTCTTACACAAACTAGCACATGCCAAAACAGTGCAGAAAACACCTTCTGTGACTGAAGTGAAGCTCAAGAGATGTCCTCAGTCACTGTAATGCTACAAAGTTGTAAAGTCTTGCAGCCAAAATACTCTCACGAATTATCCTAAGCAGCAATGCCCATGATGTAGCCAGCAGTTGCTACTTCTGGCAGAAAAGCTGATTCTCTGATGACTGCTATCCAAAAAAGGGACATATTTTCTGGTATGGAGCCATTTCCTCCCCCAAGCCCTTGATTTCACTGCTACAAATTGAGGAAAGGGATGTTACCCCTTCTCCCAGCCAGGGATGTCTCCTGCAACTGGGAACAGCTCTTGGCACTTAATTAAACTCCTTACTAGGGAAGTGGAATCAGTGAAGTACCATTAATACTCACAGCAATTAATTCAGTATGGAGCAAGCCCTGGGCAGACACACATCCACCACTGCAAAGATTAAGAATGGCTCTGTGCTTTCACGCTTGCATACAATGTGCACAACTACCTCAGATTTTAAAAGTCCAGTGTGCTAATACAGGAATGTGCTGGGATGCTGAGCCCCAAACCCCTGCAATGAAGGGTTTAGTTTTAGTAACTGGAAGGGTTTGGATTTAATAATCCAACAGATGGGGGGTATTTGTCATAAAGTAACACCTTCTCTTTGAGAAAAATCCAATTTTTACAGAACGTGGTCACAATAAAAATTGCGTTTTTTCTTAGATTTACTCCCAAAAAACCCCAGCCAATTCACAACCTGCCAGATGTGGACTATAATAATGGTGGTGGTGATGATTATGTTTTCTCCCCTCCCCACCAAGTATACTAGTTATGAAACTGTGACTGAAAGGACTGAAAGGGAATTTCAGCATCTTTAATTCAGAAAACAGAATGAAGTAGAAATCTGGAAAAATAACTTGTGACTAATATGCAGATTTTATCAGCTTGTAGATCGGAAGCCACAGTTTGCTGGAAGTTGTCTCCTTTTCTGCTAATTTGCCTCAGATGAAAAAGGCACTTGTGTTCTCTCTCTAAGTGAATACTTCACCTCAATGCCTTTTGCAGCATATGCTCAAGCTTGCAGTTACTATTGATAGAATGGGAAAGAATGACAATTCTCAAGATTTCATACAAATTCTTCTTAAGCCAAAATGCTGCAGAAATTAATTTATAATTCAGATATTTACACTCAAACATGAGTCCTGAAACCTTCCCTTGCAACACTCCTACCATAGGTGGAATTTAATTTTAATAAAGGCTGCAATGGTGTGTGTTCAGACTGAGGCCTCACCGGTTTGTCATGAAAGCTGCTGATGACCACAAAGCAGTAGAAGTGTTCAGATTATTTTAGGCCAAATGTCCAGTGGGATATGTGAAAACTGCTAATTTGGAAGAGGATAGACACATGATTTTAGAGTGGGAAGTGTGCTCTGTGGTCATTGGCCAAAATTCTGGGAATATTCATGTGAGGAGCAGAGGAAGCTGGTTTAGCAAGAGGGCAGAGACTGGGAGAGCAAAGCCTCACAAGGGAAGAATGACCATGCTCCTTGTAAACAGCGTTTTTTGAACCCGCCAGCCCCAGCGCTCAGGCATCATAAAGGTGAAGTCATCAATCTTAATCTGCAAAAGAGGCAAAACCTGCATCATACAGATTATTCCTTCAGGATCAGACTCTCAACCACAGCTTTCTGCAGCAGTCAAATCCTTGGTTTTCTCCATCCTAAAACCCACACATCTCAGAGGGTCTGTGACAGGAGGGGCTTGCCCTGACAGACCATTACCTCTGCCTCAGGCGTCAGCACAGCACTGGGAGTTTGGAGGGGAAACCACAGGAGATGATGGTGCATCTGGAACCTCCCTGTCCCTTCCACTCCTCCCCTCTGACCCCACAGCCACACCACAGGAGATGAGATATACAACAGAAAAGTGCAGATGGGGCATTGCACTGCCCATTTCTCTGTTTCTACTGCTCTGACTGGAGAATATGTGAAGGCATTTCTATCAGAAAATGGTAACTATGCCAAACTTTGATCCCATCAGTGTACAACAGAATACAACTCTGATTTCTGTGCTCTTAAGCATGCAATAAACTAAAGGCACCACAACTAGGAGGTACCTGCAGACAGCTACAGGAATGTCTTTGGCATAGCTGAGGACTACAACTGTGAATTACACCTGGAAACAAAATGTCTTTTTCCTAGATTTTTTTTTTTTTTTCCCAAAGCACCATGGTATGGATAGAGGCAGGTACAGGAGCTCATACAATCTCTTAGACAAAATGACTAAAGCTATCAAAATATGTATGCCTGGGTAAGCAACATGATACTGTCATTCAGTTAACAGCACTACAAATGAGAATCTAAGACAGAAAATGTATCCCTGAGGAGTGTGAAAATACATTACCTCTGTGATGCTCTTCACAATCCATTATCAGCTACAGGAGGCAGGCCATAATATCCAAATCCCCAGCATCAAAGATTAAAGTCATGATACACAGCCATAATCAATTTTAATTATAACAATCACCCTGTAAACAGGTCAGGAGCTAATTGGATCAATAACTGAATTCCCATCAAGTGCAATGAGCTGCACATTCAGCAGCCCAAGTTATCCCTGCCTATGGCTACAGAAAGAGTTTGTTTTCAGCATTATTGGGACAAGATCACTTTTAAATTGGCTGGGGCTGCAGCTCCCAGCACTGCCAGCCCTCTGCATCCCAAAGGCTCACTGCAAAGGGCAAGTCTTTCAGAGCGGCTGCAGAGAGCTACCTACCCACCACAGAGGTCTTCATTATAATTGATATTTGAAGCATAAAACATTCAACAGCAGGATATTTTAACTCCTAAAACCAGTCAATTATGTTGGCTGAATTAGCCTGTGTGACAGAGTTGGTGAGTGCAATGAAGGAATAAGAGTGAAACAAAAGCCCTGTTTAAAATAGGTCGCTCCTTTAGAAAATTTTGTAATTACACACTGCAAATACATTTGCATGTTCAATGAGTAGTACATGTTTCTTGTGATGAGAAAGCCTGGAAGAGCTTAATCAAAGTCTAGCTTATCAGCAAAGGCTAATTGGCTTCCATAGCACATCATCCATCAGAATCTAGTATTAGTGCAAGCTTCGCCAACCATTAGTTGGCAGAAAATCCCAATTTATTTTGATAACAGAGGTCTTACCTCCAGGGGTTTCCATGACCACATAATCAGGTGGTGCATCAGTGGCCCATCCCATGCCCTCCAGTCAGCATCACCCAGTTAATCAACTCAACAGCCAGGAAAGATGGGAATTGACCATGATGCAGAGTAATTTGGGAAGAAAGAAAGGTACAAGGGTGATACATAATGAGTTGAAATCTTTTTCTTTTAAGAAAGAGTGCAAAATAGAAACTAATTAATAAACTGTCATGAGTAAAGCAACCCAAAAAAGCAAAATAATGATGGACTGAAGTTTTCCCTACAGCAAGCTGTCATCTCAGTTTGTGAGCTGTAAGGCTGATTTCCCTAGCATTATGCAAAGAAACGACCCTTTTTTCTTTTATTTAGACTTCATATTTCAGCTACTGAGTCTTCTTTACACCAAGTTGGGTTTGCAGGCAGGGAATAAACCCAAACCTTCTATTCGTGGGCATGATCTGCCTGTGCAAAAATCTGGACTTATTTTAGGGAAGCACATCTTAGTACTTCCAGACTTGTATTTCCACCATCACAACACATGACTACAAATGACAACATCTAAAGAAAGTCAGACCTTACAGAGGGCAGAGGCTGAAGATTCATTTATTAATGTAACACTTCATCTGAAATGATCTTACATCTGTGTCACAACTTGAAATTCTTATAATCGACCAAGTAGAAAGCATCACAAGATGCTATTGACTTGATGCAAGACAACAGCAAGGAGACAGGACCAGAATTTATTGCCATACCAAACCTAGCATGCAGGAAATATTATTGCTATTTCAATCCAGTGACTAATTCAAGGGTGAAGAATCAGATCCTGCCAGGATCACCTGAAATCATCTTGTGGCTGCATGCCACCAGGCCACAGCCAAATGCCGGTTGTTTTGGTCATAGTGATCAAAAAGACAATGAGACAGCTCTGTAAGTATTATAGATTCATCAGTACAGCACTTATCATTGAGAATCTGAGCTAATTAGCACTGCCCCACTGACAGCATCACATTGGGATCCAACCCATCCCCTCCACATGGCACTGCCTGGTGCGGAGTCGGTCCCTACGGCTCACCCAGAACTGGCCAAGGCCGGCCGGGGTGACAAGAGGCACATGCCCCAATTGCACTTGTCATTCAAATCACCCAGCTACAAAACTCAACTACAACGGTTCAACACAAGCAAAACAATCTAATTTTGTGCTTCAGAAGATCAACTAAGAGTCCTCTCACCGTCTATAAATCCAAGAGCCAGACCTGGGCGATTAGGACCGCGTGTTTCCTAGGTGATAAGCCTTTCATTTTTCTGAAAGACATTTGAAATAGAGCATAGGAAGATTAATCCTCCCCAGAGAAGAGAGAGTTCACTGACTAATTTCTCTTGCATTTAGATGTAATAATTAGGCGTATTGATTCTCCTGCTTTGTTCCTTACCATTATAATGAAATAATTAAGACAACTTCAAGGAAATATTTGAAAGCTCATTTCACTTTGTCTTCTCAAACGTGGGCCACCTAACACTTACGTGCACACTCAAAGGGAAAAGTAAAGGTAGACTCTCACCATATTTATCTCTATAATTCATCAGGCATCAACTTCAGGCAGCAAAGTGCTGCCTCAGGCTCCACTCCATTTGCTGCCTATCATGACTATGAATGGCAACACAAATGAGGTCCATCTGGTACCACCAGGACACACATTGCTCTGCTAAGCTCTCACAGCAGCTTGTTATCAAAGGGGACTGGAGAGAGGCTGACCCCCTCCAAGTTATGAAGAAAAAAAAAATAGCAATACTTGTAATTCCCCTTGAAGAGCCTCATGGTAGCGTTCTTACAAGATATTACGCAAATGTTATTTTCAGTTCAATTTTTTTTTAAGATTCTTGGAAGATAATGGTAAAGTGTCTACACTGAAGAGCACTCATGATCTCTCCAATCTCTCAGACAGCAGTACAAGCAGGTTTTTCAAATTACAAGTAAGACATTATCCATGAAGGACTCAATCTTTGCATCCACAGGAGGAAAATGTTGGACAAATGGTTTGGGGGGGCTTCCTGATGGTCCCCAGGGATGTAAAGCTTGGCTGAATGGAAAAGGCCTGAACAGTGCACATTGTGCACATCTGCATGGATACTCAGGGAGTGCTGAAATTGGAACAATTATGAGAAGGATGAATGAAGATATTAAACATGCAAAAAGTTCTGAGAAAAGCCACTTAAATTGAAAAGGATTTTCTCATTTCTAATTCAACATACTAATTCAACAGCTGATAAGAGTTCTCTGATCTCTCCAGCATGTCTCAGATTTAAACAATTTTAGACATTTTTGTATTAAATAGTCTTTCAAATATTAATCTTGTAAAAACAGAGGGAAATGCATATGCATTTTAAAACATGCTTGCTTCACAAATACCACTAAAGCCAGCTGATACAAAACCACGGTCTCACAGCCCCTGAGAGGCCAAGGCAACAACCAAAAAGAGAGGTCACTCCCCCAAAAGCACTGGAATATGACACCACATGTGCCAGATGTGGATGAGTGTTTAGGTCCAAAGTGAGCACAGAACTTGCAGAAGTGCAGAAAGAAGTGGGGCATTTACTGCAGGCTGGCATTGAGCACTGGAGTATCTTTACCCAAGAAATCACAGCCTCTCTACATTCTGCTCTGCATGTAATGCTCACCCAGACCCTCCTGACCGATGTAGCTGTGGCACAGTAGGAGCTGTTAATGTTTAATAGGCGTCTCCTGTACCCAGTGGTCACTGTGACAGCAGGGAACCAATGTTTATGATTCAACACTTCAAATGGAAATCTTAGATGTGGCTACCTCTCAACAGGAGGAAACATCTGAAGAATGTGTTTTTCTGATATTTTTACTTCCTGAGAAATGAAGGGTGCTTTCTGTATGACTCACATCCATGTTTTTCACTTGTGATATTTTTAAACTCTGAGATCCAGCACTGATTGGAATGCAAAAAGTGTGACTTTCTCCCATCCTACCCCAAAGGGCCTTTCAGCCAGGGACAGGTGACAGTAGGAACTGGGAGTGGGTCATCTCCAGGTTTACAAATGGGGGTAGAAAGCTTAAAAGAAACAGCTTTAGAATTTATGAATGTCAGCCATATGTGAAAGCTAAAAGGTTTGATGAAAAAGAAGTACACAGACTTCTTTCCTATGAGAACACCATGTATATTTGAAAACAAACAGAAAAACACATCCAGAATAAGGGCTCCTTTCTCTCCTCTCCATCCAAAAGTATCTTTACAGTGTAGATGAGAGCTAAATTTTAAAAAATGCAGTTAATTAAATACATAATTCAAAGAGATATCCTCATGACAAGTGATCCAATGCAGATTTTTTTACATTAATTTCCTCTCACTGCACATTCCTTCCCAAATTCTGCATGCTTATATTAGGGGATCATGGAGCCCTAGTTGCACCCAGACTGTGCAGATCTAAATTGTCCAGTCCTCAGACAATCAAAAGATGTAAAAAACAAACAGAACAATGATAAAAGAGTTTCAATGCTTTGAAACTGCTCCCCAGAGTCCAGCTTCTCTTTCAGCTTGGAGAAGGCTGACGGGCTCCTTGCTGGACCAAGGCTCACCATCAAATCTCATTGGCAGGCTAAAATGTATTTAGCATCAGGCCAATGTAAATGCTGCCTTTCTTTAAGTACAGTTTAGTTCCTTTGAAACACCATTCAAGAGACCTAAATGCCAGCCTCAAGCTCAGACACAAGTAAGCGTTCAAAGGAAATTCACAGGCAAGGTTTTGCTCTGGGCAAAAGAAAGATTTTGCTAATGGTTTCGCAGAACTTGTTTTTCTCTCTGCAGGAGCAAAGAAGCAGAAGAAGTTGAGGCAGAGGAACCACACAAGCAGTCAGAACCACAATAAAACCTGGAAACTCAAAGGTACAAGACAGGTTTCTGCCCAGTCAGGGGCAAGGCGGCTGCAGACACTCATAGGATGCAGGGGTACACCAGGCTCCTCTGTACTGTGAATAAACAAGAGTGAATCACCAAAACATCTGAAGCAGTTTCTTTTAAAAGAAATAAACTGCAAAGGACTGAAAACCTGACTAATGATTAAAATCCAAAAGGGTAACATCAACACAGAAACCTATTCAGTCTATACAAAAATGTCCCCAGCTCTCCAAGTGACAGGGAACACACTTTGCTTCGCAGCAACCCAGAACTATACAAAATACAGAGTTTAAATGCATTTCCATTCAGATAAGTTATCTCTTCCCCTCCCCACCAGCAGCTTTTAAAAGATTCATCTTGAACTTACAGCACTGGAGGGTTTTTTCTTCTCAGATTTTTAATTCACTGGCATCAGAAAGACCTTTAGCAATTTACAGTGTGAAGAGCACTTTCTCCTCAGATTGCCCTGCTTTGAGTCAGTTTGTACATTATGGTTACTTCATTACTTACATTGCATTACACAGGGGCAAATGCAGCAGGCACAGCTCTCTGCAGCAGATGTGCCCCAGGGCCAGCACGAGCCAGATGTTTCCCAGGGCCCCACATCAGGAGCAGGGGCTGGGCTGCATTACCCCAACTGCCCCTCTGCAGGGCTGAGCCTGGCACAGACCTCTTACCTTCCTTCTATTTTCAAAGTGGGGTAAATCAGAGAAACTGCAGAGGACACAGGCATATCAGCAGGCTACACTAATCAAAGTGTTGCAATTAGCAAAACTTAAAAAAACCCAAACAAACAAAAAAAATCCACCAAAAAACAATCTAACAAAAAAACCCCAAAACCAACAAACCACCAAACCAACAAAGCAAAAACCCCAAACCTATGGGAGACAACCAAATTCTGTTGAATTGCAGAAGGAACACTAGACTTTAGAGAAACCAGAATATATTTCTTCCTGCCTCTTGTCATGATGGTCTCAGCTGTTCGTCCTCCTGTAAGTCAGAATGGTGCAAGTCAGACTCCTCAAACCCTCATGCCATGCTCCCCCCATGCAGTTTTGGTGATAATTGCATCAGGGGTAGAGTCAAAAATTACAGGTTTAGCAACTGTGACCAATCAATTCACAAACTTTTCACTCTGCCACTCCGTTACTGTCTACCAAAATGGCACCTGGGCCAGAAAATCCCATGGGTTTTCTTTAGACATGGTCAAAGCAGAGCATTCCCACATCTTGTTGCCTGACTGCTTCTTCTGTGAAATGTCTCTTTTTCAAAAGCACTTCCCACCTCTACATGCTACATGTTGGCTTTAAACATCACAGACAAATACAGGTGGTAAAAATCACAATAGACAGCAAGAATCTCACCTTCCTCTTTGAAGGCACCTGCACTTTCTTGGTGGGTAGTGAGCTGCTGCAATACCAGGAGGCCAGTCCATAGGGAATACGTGACCACTATATGTGGTGCGTTGAATCTGATTTTTCTGCGTACCACCATATGGAACAGAATCTCAGCGGCATCAAACGTTTACCTAAACTCCATTAATGTCTTCTGCAAGCCAATATTTATAGCATACACACCAGTAGCTGCTGTCAGAGTGTGTATAAATGTTAAACTGAACTGTTAAAGAAACATAATGACAGATGTAGAGATGCTGAAGAGTGCAATCTATTCTAATTTATGATAATTTATTTCCATCATCTGGAGCCCTATTCAGAAGAGAAAGCTGAATGCATCCCAAAGCGCATCATGGGGTGGAGTATAAAAATCCCCAGAAAAAAAATAAATTCTCTTTTAAATGAAGCAAACTAACACCCAGGACATGCTTAGCAATCTCACTGTGCAGAGCAATACAGATGTGGGGTACTCAAGCCCTGCCTCTTGGCAGCCCAGTGACACACAGGTTTCAGTGCAATTTGAGAATAGCTGGGAACTGTTTGTCCCATCAAAGATGTCTGATCACTGCTGAGTCACTACTTTTGGGGGACTAAGCTGCACAATGAACATTTATGAGCTCTGTCAGAGCCCCTCCAGCTGCATGAACAAATAACAGTACACCCATGGGTGGCCAGCACTAATGAGCACATAAATTTGAAGAGGGAAAGCCATTTTTAGAAATGAGTGAATTATGCCATGGTGAGCTATATGGCAGAAAGAGCTTTTCTATCTGATTTCTCAGCAACACAAGCTGTGCTGGAGCAGTTCTGCCCTGAGACCTGAACCCCGACTCCCTCTCCTGTTGCTGTCATTCTGCTGTGAAAGCCATGGTGGAGAGGATGAAAAAAAAAAGGGGGAGAAAAAGCAGTGACAGCACTTGATGCCTGCAGTGGGGACCACCGCTGGGCCGTGGAGGACCACGGGCAAGGAGCTCATTTTCATGGCATCATCCCTGCCTGGGAAGCAGCCGTGGCAGGAGGCTCATACCCCGCAGCACAGCCAGCATCCCCTGCATATGTTGGCCCGCCGTGGAGCCAGCTCCTGCTGCCTGCCAGGGCCTCACAATCTGGACAGGCACAGATTTTGTGCTGGAGCAGGCGCCCTCTCCACAGAGCTGCCTGCCACGAGTGACAGGCTGCCACAGCAGCCCCGGGACCCTGCACAGCCCATGGAGCCAACGCAGCAGAACACCGAGGCTTAGGAATGCTGATTCTCTGCTGAGTGGGCTGTGCTGCCCCTGCACAGCTCTGAAAACCTCCACAGTCGGCCAGGAAAAGGACTAGGCATACAATATATGCACAGACTACTACACCAGCACGCACTCATGGACTTACATGTCAGATGACAATTTTCAACTGTGGAGTGCTCCTGTTCTAAGGAGGAGGGAACTTGATGTTATACTCTCCTTTGTGTTAACTCCTCCCTTGACCCAAACCCTAAACTCCACCCCTGCAATGCCCTATAAAAACCCCACGACCCTGCCTTTGCTTGGTCTTTTGTCTGAGTCCCCCTCCTGGTCTGCTTCAGGAGCAATAAAATGAATTCTCAAGCTTAACAAAACAGAGACCCGTCTGGTCTGTTCCCCTGCTGGCACCAGCAGCTGCAACCTCCCTGGACACCATGAACTCTGTAGCAACAGGATGCTGCTTTCAACCAAAACAATTTCCTGCATTTCAGATTCACTTGTCTTTTTCCAAAAAAGGTCATCTCTCAAAAAAATTTTGATTTTTCTAAGTTCCAGTGCTAAGGGTTCAACATCTACCCTGGGAACACCACTGTAGTGCCTTCAGGGAGTTTGAGTTGGCCCCTCATGCTGCCCCTGCTCTGGAAATCAGGTGGCACAGCCAGACTACCCCATTCCAACGGGCAGAAGGGTCCCATCACTGACTCCTCCAGAAGGAGTGAACCTGGGGCATCTCAGCAGGGTGTGCAGAGGAGGAGAATACAACCACTTCTGTAAAGAATATCTCTTTACAGAAATATTTTGTGTTGAAATACTGTAGTTTCTGTCACAAATATTCCTCCATTCATGATCTCAAAGATCCGGTTTTCAAAGGAAATTGAGATTACGAATTATTTTTCCCTCAAGTAAATGAAATTTCTTTTCCCAAAGCAGCTCTACCAATGATTCCTTTTGATGTAGCAGTGACAGTTTCTTCCCTGATGTCTTAGGTACAACCCAAATTGCAAAGGACAAATACTCCACGTGATCCTCAATCACCTGCCCCAGCCTATAATCCACGAGGAAACTCTTTCCAATATCTTTCCTGCTGCTCTGTGCCTGGCTGCAGTGAAAGCCAGCTGCCTGCCAAACGCTCCCAAAGTGGGCACTTGGCTGGGATGAATCGATGGATGTGCCCAACCAACAACATACAGCATTGCTTCTGTTCTATGACTGAAGAATCAAAGTTTATTAATTATTCCACTTGAAATTAAATCCCTTTTGCAGTAAAATCCCCACTCTTGGCATCAACCCTCTCAATGAGTAATTCCATCAAGGAAACTCTTCTTGCAGCACCGTTCACAGAAGATTAAAAAATGGGAGTGGGTATGTTTAGAGAGAAACTCTACTGAGCCATATTTGTGAGTAATCCCTCTGTCCACATGCCCGTGGGTCACCAGTTGGAAAAGGCAGCTTGCAATGCACTCAGAACTTGGCAGTGAGCAGCTTCTGCACTTTTATCCATCCTCAAATGCATCCTTGCATCTGCGTGAAAGATTAGAACAAAATGCTGCTGCGACACAACAGCACACGCCATGTGTATCAGCTCACCAAGATCAAAGGCACACAGCAGCAAAGAATTTAATTAAAATGTTAAAATTAAACAGGAAGGCATCCATTGTTTAATTTTTTGACATGCATCTTCTTTCAAACCGGGTCCTAATTCCATTCCAGCACACTGACTGCCCTTGGAGATGGCAATCAGGAGAGCTCTGCCGGATTTATCAGCTGCTGGATTTGGCGGTAGGGGAATCCCACGCTTGCTTTGGCTTTCAAGCACAGTCACTAAAAAAACACTAAGAGAAACTACTCATCTTCAAAGGATAATTACTGCTACATACATATTCTGCAGTAATAAGCCAATTTCCTGTATCAAACCTAAGCCCCGAGGACTGGGCATGAGATACACCCAAAAGCATTCCCCCTTACGGTCCCAACAGGGAGGTGTGACTTTGCCATGTTCAACCACTTCAAGACACTCTTCCCTCCATACAATGGCTGTTTGAAGTGAGGTAAAAAAGTGATGCAAAGAAGTGGTGTTTTGTGTGCAACATGGCCTCTATGTGGGGAGGAGCAGGGGTACACAATGATGGTGGTTTTAGACTTGCATGCAGATAGGGGCCTTGTCTTGTTTGGTTTTGCTTTGAGCATTCCTCCAGCACACAGCCAGGGAGAAGATTATTCTGAGAATAGTTCAAGCAATGCTCAAGATTGCTTGTTCAATAACTGTAAGATATTTCTTGGCTTCCTGGGGTGTTTTGGGCTGAATGTTTAAGGCAGCCATAGACCATACAGCCCACCACAGGGAGGCTGAACCAAGAAGCCAGATGTCCCCTTGGTTTTTGGGAACCTAGAAAGGAAGCTTTTACTACTTCTTTAATACTGTTTGGGATGCCACAGAGGCTTTTCACCTAATACGAAGATTGTCAAATGCAGTGTCAAACATGGGGCCCCAATACAAGCACCCAACATGCACATGACAAAGGATTTGAGCTGGGGCTTATCACTTCAAGCCAAAGATACTTTGGATTTGCATCACCTGAGAAATTACACAGGAGGGCAGAGCATTAACATCAGGAAAAGAGAAGACTGAGGACAAACACAATAAACTTCTCTTTGAAATTCAAAGAGTTACTGTAGAGCTGTTACTATAAATTACTTCCTGATGTATCAATGATCTTGCCAATGTTGGGTAGCATTTCATTTTGGAATCTTCTGAGCAGAATTTCACCCCCAATATTTCAGACTTTTGAGTACTTCTAGTGAATATTCAATCAGGCTGTTCGCAGCAGGCTCTGATATTTCTCATAGAATAAAGATCAAGTTGACAGGTTGGGACTTTTGCAAGAGAGTCAAATCAGATTTATTTCTGACAGCAGGTCTGGAACTGTACACCTCTCCTCTGAAAATACGTAACACTTCATTGAAATCTTCCTGTTTCAGTTTTTCCCCTGCTTCCTTAGCACTACCTCCCTCCTGCATATTTTAGTGACTAGGATAGGGTCTCCTTATCAAAGGCTTCTCCAATCCAGCAAAAGTCATGGTCTGATCACTGAAAACATCCCCACTAACTTCTTCCTTGCAATGGCCCTGCCAAACTGGGCTGGAACACCTGCACCAGCACTCTTCCAGGACGTGGAGCTCTCAGAGCTCCCCACAGTGTTTATCCCAAGCCTCAGGCTGCAGCACTTTCTGCTCCTCACAGTATTAGCTCAGCAGCTCCCACAGGCTCTGCCTCTAACACAGCCTTCTCCCAGATGCTAAGGCATTCTGAAAAAGACACAGACAGAACAGCCTGCTCAGAGAAACATTCATCTATACATTAGAACATCAGAAAAAAATAAAGGTAAAACAATAAAGGGCAATGAGCTTGGGCAAACACTACTTCAGCCTTTCCTGAGCCATGCACCTACCCCACTGCTCTAAGGGCCAAAGCTGACACTCATCTTTGTGAGACCTTTCTGCTTTGCTCTCAACACGGAGGTCCATAACATTTGTTTCATACCACAGATGGCTGCTCATCTGGAAAACCCTCTCTCCTTAGGGGCCACGCCAGTCTAATCCTCTGCTGATCCTTCTCCCCTGGCAGCATTATGAAAATACTTCACCACAGCAGGACCCAAGCTGTCCAACACAAGACTCTGTTCCCTCCCACCACAACCAGCCTCTGAGCCTGACCCACAGGAGCTCTCCCCACATCATCCATTCCAGCTTAGGTCTGAGTACTTGCAAATGTGTGCAAATACCCCATTCAAAAATCTGGAGCACACATTCATGGATGTGCCTGCATCCATAGGCTGCTAATGATGCAACACCTAATATTTTTGTTTATATAAAATAGTCTTAGGGAATACTTCCTTACTTAAATAAATGTTATATATCAAAGCCTTTCAATGACATAAGTAATATCTACAATTATAATAACTGGAATCCCCATAATTTTATGCGATTTAGGATTTTCCTTAAGAATGGGAGGCACTGTTAGCTTTTCCAACTGAGTGAAGTATTCAGAATGGGAAAACACTGCTTCCAAACACAAACCTGAGAAGTCTCTACAATGGCCAGAAGATAAACTGTGCAAATTAAAGCAAAATCTTACAGTTTGCCTATATTCAGTATCCTTTTGCCAAAAAGCAAGCAAGCTGTCACCTTAGCAACAATGTCACACTTTGCAGCACATATGCCACTTTTAACAAACACCTTAAACACAGCATCTCCACACTGCTATGTTCCTCTCTATAATGTTCTTAACAGCACTCTGCAGATCCCCTTGGGAGTAAAATCCATGAAGACCCCTCTGGCAGCTGCTGGGCTGGACAGCCAGCCACCCATGTGCTGTTTTCCACACTGCACCCCAGGCCCATACTAAGAAGCATTTTTATTTAGTACCCAAGGGGAAAGCTGGGCTTGCAAAGGTGCAGCTTTGTCTTCTACCACCAGCCCTGTGCAGATCCCAGTGTTACCTGCTTTCTGCCTCTCTCCTGGAGCAGAGTGGAGAACTTCACAAAGCAACATTCCCTGCCCCTTGGGATCACACACAGTGCCATGAATGCAGGTTATGCCATGGACCTGAGCATCCAAATGATAAAAAGGGCTTTATCAGAAGCATCTCCAAGCCTGTCCTCTCCCAGCTGCAACATCTGAATCCAGAGATGTCAACATGCAGGGCTTTTACCCGGAGCTCCAATTATGCAGATGCTGATTTACAGGAGTGATGACTGAAACATCGCCCTCATAAAAATCGTCAAGGAGACTTTAACTGTGTTTGTCTAATAGCAGAACCCTCTATCTTCACACATCTTATTGCTAGTTTGAAAGTCAGATCATTTTTGTTCTTCTTTTCATAGAAACCTGGTTTGCATATATAATCAAATTTAGCATTAATGAGTCTCTTTCCTCATCTTCTATTTGTAATGCTTCAAACAGCCACACTTGGGTTAGAGCAGCCATTGAAATGGCTTGCCATGAGATTTTACCAGTTTCTCCCAGGTACTTCCACAGCAGCAGCACACATCTCCAAGAAGTCCTGCTCCTGGAGCCCTATCTCTCAGCCATATGTGCTAATCCTACACAATTATTTTATAGCAGGTCACACTCTGGGCTGCTTGGGAAACATCAGGATTTAAATGAATTATTAGGTGACCTTTTAAAATCAGTTCTTCCATGATCACAACATAGTCCTAAAATGGAAAATGGTAGGCATTTTCCAGATGAAAGATGTCATTTATTTGCAATGTGGTCAGGCACTGCTGACCTTTTCTCTTCCCCTGTATCAGCATTTGTACCATTTTAACAGCAACTTGCTGATAAGCGCAGTTCTCAGTTTCCAACCAGATATGCATGCAGATAATCATGGATGTGAGCAGCAAAGCAGCCAGGTCTCTGCAGACTGCATTAAACATGGGACCACCAGACAGATTTCCTGTTCTTTCACTTGTGTTCTGGGTTTTCAGTCTTTAGAGCTTCCATCTTTCTTCTGCTACCTTGATCTAAAACCGTATCTTTCATCAAAGCCAGAGGTTTCAGAATCATGAGACTCACAGAAGTTGAGATTCAAAGACTACAAGATAAAACACCATGTAGGCACTGCTAGTGCTTCTGCTGCCTTTATGCCAGTCCCACTGGCAGAGTGACATATGGCTTCCACATCTGCCTTCAGTGAGACTACAAGAACTTTTCAGATCATTCCTACTGCACACTACAGGGCCTGATGTCTAATGGCAAAATCCACTTCCTGGGTTCTTGCTAATAAAAATAACTTGTCTGACAGAGTTCCCTGCCTGCAGATTACCCCAGTAAGTGCTCAGAAGTTGCAGGCCCAAAGCCAAGGACAAACGAAGCCTGTTCCCAGGGCTCAGGTCTCTTGGATGCTCACATCTTCTTGGTTCATCATGGCAACTTTTGCCTGCCCAGAGCTGCAGTGTATTTTGCATGCATTATGCTAAGCTGCCTATAAGAAATCATCCAATTAATGACAGCTTACAGAGAAGGGTTAGTTACACGGTAATTACCTTTCTAATATTAAAATACCATAGAAATGGATTTACATTTTTTGATTTAGTGGCACATGTTTTACTGACCTGACACTATATATACAAGACCATTGAGGTAGCAACTGGAACCCAGTCTACAAGAACAGCTAAATACCTACATCCCCAGGCAGACATCAAAAGACCTGACAATACATTTTTAACACGTGTATATGCTTCTTACACATCAAGATGGATGGGCCCAGCACTAAATGCAGCATCTGATCCTGGCATTGTATAAGCAAAATCACCAGGCAATAAGAAATGTTACTTTTTTAAAAGGCTTTTCTTTCAATATGTGGGTAGAGAAGATCAAACACTCAACTCTTCCACCCTGCATCCATGAGGACCATTAAGCTTCAGCAAGTTAACCCTGCTCCATCAACTAAGTCTCTGCCCATACCAGAGTAGCCAGCAGCCTCCTGGTTAAGCAAAAGCCAAATATATGCAAATGTGAGGAAGAGTCTCAAGCAACTATAAAACATCTCAGGCCCATAATACACTAGACAGAGCAAACTACTCATCACACATGCTTCATGGAAGCATTACCTTCTTATTTCTTTCCCACTTATTTTCAGCATCTCAGAATATCTAGGCTTTTCTAGGGCACACTTGAAAGCACATGTCCATTCATATGCATGCAAATATAATCCAACAAAAGCACTCCACGGCCAGATGAGCAATCAGCACTAGGACAAAAGATAAGACTTATTGTCAGTCTTTCAAGATTCAGATTCCCTCTGCCTTATCAACACACATCTGTGTGCAAGGCAAGAGGTGCTAACCCTTTCAGAATCTATACCATCAAAGCAAGCTTGACTCTTGCCAGGCAGGCAACAGCCTGGCCTTTTTCCTGGCTCACCAGGCAAGTGATCACAATGTGAAGGCACAGAAGCAAAGCCAGGTTAGCTTGGTCCACGTGCACCACACACAGATTTTCTAAACCATCTTCATCCAATTTCCCGCAGAGTTTTGTTGTCCAAATGCCCGGCAATGCTTTGGAACTCTTTGGTACATCCCATGAAGATGCTCATGAGCAGTGATGAAAGCCAGTCGTGCAAGGCCACCAATGTATTTTTTTTTTTTTTGCATAAAAGTAAGAAATAAAACAACTCAGACACATTTGAGTTCACTGAACATCCTAGTGTTCACTTCCAAGTTGTCCTGTGAAGAAAAGCCAAAGTGTCCACACGATTTGCCCTGCAACATAAATGATTCACATCTGCCCTGATAAAAGCTGCACTGGTTTACATAAAGTTACAGTGTGCCCTTTGTGCCAAAAATACCCCCTGCCCATAACAGCCCAGACACAGATGGAACTTGGTGGAGATGGGAGCACACTGCAAGGTATTTTAAAACACCAATCTATAGATAACCATCAAGGTAATCACAGCATCTCCTGACTGGCACAATGGTGGAGTTTCTCCATGCCTGCTATTTATGGAGGAATACAGGAAACACATTATGGACTGCATGGCAGCTCCTGTTACTTTACAGGAAACTGGACAAGTGTCAGGTTGCTTTGGGTTTGCAGAAGGAAAGTTATTTGTGGCAATTCACAATGTAATTAAACATACACGCCCACACACCACACCACCACCATCCATGGCCCCCCACCCTGCGGTGGGCAAAAATATTTTTGCCAGTAACAGCCTGTTCCTATCCTATACCCACCACACTGCATGGGAAGAGCCTCGGTTTTCACTTAATTTCCTCTTCTAGGGCTCCAGAGAGGCAGCAGGTGCAAAACAAATAGACCAAAAGTGACAAACTTGCTTGTCTTGCTCACTTCTTGTGGACCCCAATAAAACCAGTCTAAACATATCCAGAGAGTCACAGGACTGAAAATGATCCAGGGAGATGAATGAACATATTTCTTCTCTTTCATCCTTCCTTATTCATTATTGTCAGGTGCACACGTATAAAAGAGTTATTTTTCAAATGAACTTGTAAGAGTGTTTGTGACATTGCTACTGGTTGTAGTGCCACAGTGGATTATCTGATAAATAAGCTTCAGAAGAACATTCTTCTCATGCAAAGATCTGTGGAGTAACAGCCAAAGGACTAAAGAGGAGCAAGAACAAATACAGCTTTTAAACAGCTCTTCCCTGCCCCCAGCATATGCCATGAGTTGACTCAAAGCTGGAAACACCCAGGCCTCACCCAGTACAGCTGTGTGCATTTTTCCAAGCCCAGATTTGTGATCTACATGCTTTGTTGCCAAGGTAGAGTTCAAAAAATGCAACTCTTGCACAATTGCTACAAGATGATTTCTTGGGGTTTTTTTCTTTCTCTTAACCTTTCCCAGGCTTGAGCCAATGTTGACTCTTAATGGCTTCTAAATGCAATTTCTTGTCTGAAAATTAGATTACAATGTACATGGGAAGTACAAATGAAAACATATTACAGTGCTGTGAATATTCAGAAGAATCAGCCTTATCTCAGCAGCTTCTCTCTGGGTTTTACATGACCATCAAAGTAGGAAACTGAGAAGGTCAGGTAAGGTCCCTGCTCCTCAAGTCTGAGCCAGACTACAGGTGAACTGGAATCTGCACACCTGAAGATTAATTCTGCAAGTTACAGTTTCACATCTGAGAAACCCACAGCCACTTCAGTTGCCTCCAGACACATAAATGTGTGCACCCACAAGCACACAAATTTCAGCAGCAGAGGTTCACGAATAAAGACATGCTCACCCCAGAGTCACTATGAGCCACTCCAAACCATCCAAACAAGAGCGAAAATTCAAGGCTGGACTGCATGGACAAGCTGAGGACATTTTCAGGCTGCACCACCTCCACCCTACCAGCCTTTCTGAGGAACTCCCACAGCTCTGCCATCTGTGCTGCAACACCACAGAGCCTTCCCCCAGGCACGAGAGCCACCCAACGCCCAGAATCGCTGCGTCACCAGCTGGGCTAGGAACTTTATTTCCTTGCAGATGCAATCTAGGACTCAAGTAGGAGGTGTTAAGGGGTGTAATTTGACTGTTCTGATGAAGTGCAACAAGGTCTGTGAGGCTGCCAGGGGACATGGAAGTGGACACACAATTGACTGGAGCATTTGGTTTTCTTTTAAAGTTTAAAATTATGATTAGGCTGATAAAAGGAGTCTGAGGGAGAGGTGGACAATCAGTTGAGAGTGGAAATGGTAGAGAGAGGTGGACAGTAGTTTGGAGGCATGGTGAGAAGAGAAGGAAGATGGGAATAATAAGATTATTGAATAGAGATGGAATTTCAGTAATACAAAAAGCCTTTCAAGTACATTTAAAAAAAAAAAAGTAAGGTCTTCCACACTCTGAAATATCATAAACCAAACTGTGCTTAATTCTACTTACACTTACATGCCATCTTAAATGTTAACACACTCTGCACCCTTCTCCTGTACTCCCCTATTGCCAAGGACTGGCCCACTTTGGCCGTGTCAGAAGAGCTCTGTTTACACACAGCTGCGTGTGCATGCATGTGTACACACACAGGCAACGTGCACTTGCAGCAGCCAGAAGAGCTCTACTTGTGGCTTCCAACCATGACAAAAGCAGCTTTTATATTTGGCTGCTGGAAGAAGTTACAGACCCAGGAAAGTGCCAAGAGAAGAGTTTCCACTTGCTGTCCCGAGGATGCCAACACACTGACTGGGGCGGGAACAATTTTCTCGATGGCACAGCCCATGCCCATCAGCCCAGAGCCCTTCCCAGAAGAGCTTGTTTCCCAAGCTCCATCAGACACAGCCTCATCAGGAACACAGCCAAAAGACCATGCTCCCAGCAGCTATTTGCCACAGGAACAGCTTTGCTCTCCATTCTTCTGCCCCGCAGTGAGTCTTGCAGAGTGGCTGAAGCTCTGTCAGACCAGCACCTGGGGCTCAACCCCTGGATGTCCTGAATTCTCCTTGAGGCGGGAGCAGCTGTGCTGAGTGGGTTTATAGAGCTCTGGGCAAAGAACACAAGGGACCTTGTCGATCCACTGCCACATGCAGGTGACCCCACTGTGAGGCCACCCTGTCCAAGGCCATGGCACCACCACATCACCATCACCCAACTCCCCAGGACCTGATGCTTCAAGGTGCCCAGCAGGGAAGAAGAGCTGCTTCTGGTGAGCAAGGACAGAGTCTGGAGCGAGCAGCTGCCCCCAGCCCACCAAAACACCCCCTCAGAGGCACCCTGGTCCAGGCTGCACGTTGCAGGTGTCAACATGTGGATAAATGCACCCGCACAGGGATGTGCCCCCCGAAATACACGCCTTACATAATTCCCCAGCCAGTCGGCGTTAGGGGAATGTGATTAATCCTCCATGACATGTTCTGAACTTTCCGTTCAGAGAGGCTCTCTGCTCCCGCAGACCTACTGGCGATGGATGTCATTTGACCTGCAGACTTCACTACGAATGAGCATCAGAGCAACAACACAGTGACATTGCTCCACACACCAATTATCTGCCTCCTTCCCCGCTCGGCCCAGAGACAAGTTTGCTAAACGCATAACGAGGATTTTGTTTTCCTCGGTGGTTTTTTCTTTTTTTTTCCTTTAAATTCGTTTACAGCCAGCACAAGGATGGGGGGGAGAGGGTCACCCACAAACCCAGTCCCCAGCCCGCCCCGCCGGCCACAGCGCTGCAGGACGCGAGCCCCCGGCCCCTCGCCCCATGTCCCGGTCCCTGAGCCCGGCCCAGCTCCCACCTGTTCCGCCGGGCGCGCACTTTGACGACAACCCCACCACAACCCCTCAGAGCCCGGGACTCACCCACTCGAGCACCCTGAGGAAGGCCAGCGGCTCCTTCACCACGCGGAAAGTGCCCGCGGAGGCGAGCTGCGGGCAGAGAAAGGGGTCAGCACCGCTCCGCGCACCCCGCGGCACAGCTCAGCACAGNGGGTTTATAGAGCTCTGGGCAAAGAACACAAGGGACCTTGTCGATCCACTGCCACATGCAGGTGACCCCACTGTGAGGCCACCCTGTCCAAGGCCATGGCACCACCACATCACCATCACCCAACTCCCCAGGACCTGATGCTTCAAGGTGCCCAGCAGGGAAGAAGAGCTGCTTCTGGTGAGCAAGGACAGAGTCTGGAGCGAGCAGCTGCCCCCAGCCCACCAAAACACCCCCTCAGAGGCACCCTGGTCCAGGCTGCACGTTGCAGGTGTCAACATGTGGATAAATGCACCCGCACAGGGATGTGCCCCCCGAAATACACGCCTTACATAATTCCCCAGCCAGTCGGCGTTAGGGGAATGTGATTAATCCTCCATGACATGTTCTGAACTTTCCGTTCAGAGAGGCTCTCTGCTCCCGCAGACCTACTGGCGATGGATGTCATTTGACCTGCAGACTTCACTACGAATGAGCATCAGAGCAACAACACAGTGACATTGCTCCACACACCAATTATCTGCCTCCTTCCCCGCTCGGCCCAGAGACAAGTTTGCTAAACGCATAACGAGGATTTTGTTTTCCTCGGTGGTTTTTTATTTTTCCTTCCCTTTAGATTCGTTTACAGCCAGCACAAGGATGGGGGGGAGAGGGTCACCCACAAACCCAGTCCCCAGCCCGCCCCGCCGGCCACAGCGCTGCAGGACGCGAGCCCCCGGCCCCTCGCCCCATGTCCCGGTCCCTGAGCCCGGCCCAGCTCCCACCTGTTCCGCCGGGCGCGCACTTTGACGACAACCCCACCACAACCCCTCAGAGCCCGGGACTCACCCACTCGAGCACCCTGAGGAAGGCCAGCGGCTCCTTCACCACGCGGAAAGTGCCCGCGGAGGCGAGCTGCGGGCAGAGAAAGGGGTCAGCACCGCTCCGCGCACCCCGCGGCACAGCTCAGCACAGCCCCCCCTCCCCGCCCGCGGAGCTCCGCGTACCTGGTCCACCGCCTCCATGGCGCCGCAGCCCCGCGGAGCGGAGCCGAGCGGCGCGGAGCCTCCCGGAGCCTCCCGCCCGCCAGCCGGGATGCGCGGCGCTGCCCCCGCGCAG
>VWYP01029216.1:95861-118239 GCA_013400435.1 Pycnonotus jocosus | reverse complement strand
TTCTGCTGCTGCGCCCAACTGCAGGGAGCGGGGAGGGGGACAGAGACAAAGAGGTGGCAGTCACCAGTCTTTCTGGTCTTTATCGAGGCCAGAACTTGTGACTGATGGGGTCACACACAGTCACCGAGCTCCTTAGCCGAGCACAGCCCCGCACAAAGCTGCTTTGTGCGGGCACAGTTGTGGGAGTCAAAATGGCTGCTGCCGAGCTGACGGAGCAAGTACTGACGAGCTTGGTGCTTGCTTGTCTAACTTGTTTAATTAAAAAAGTGTTAAAGCTTTAAGGTTTTCTTATTTATGGTAATGTTTTGTTTTGTTTTTTTTTTTTCTTGCTGGGTAATTTTGGTTATCAAGCTGTAAGCCCACAACTGTTATTTGAGGGGTAAAAGCTGAGCTATCCCAGTTTGTTTTCAATCAAGACTCCGCCTCTGCCTTCGATGTGTGTATGCCTTAATTGCTAGCGCAGAAAATACGTTTGCACCGTTTCTACAATGGAGATTTTTTCCTTGGGTTTTTCATTGATTACTTCTCACCCTCCTGATACAGAGGATTCTTAATCCCCGTATATTGCTCTCCTATTTTCATGATTGTTTGAAATTAAGTGTAGGTTCCTGCATACAAATGAGACAGCCCAGTCAGACATTACACAGAACACTTTAGAACAGGATTTTTTTCTGAGATAGCGATGTTGTAGTTCTACAGTTGTGTGATAACTGTAGCATAATTTCTATGAGTGTTTAATTTTGGACTCAGAGTGTAGACAATGCATCTTGGAATTCTTAAGTTAATATTACTTTGATTGTGTACACAATTTTAAATTTTTTTTCTACATATTTAATATGAAGTTCACTTGCATATTAGATATTATTTCCGGTTAGCATATAAACAGGTAGCTTTAGATGAGTTTTGATTCTGCTGAGCAGCTCTGTTGCATATAATGCAGCTTGAATTCTGTGAAAGCTGCTAAAAACCTTGTGCCTTCTGCTCTAGAATTAAAAAATTTGTTAGTGTTTGTTTTTCCTCCATGCCTCTGCACAGTGAGGTTGCCTGTGCTGCAGCAGCTTTGTTACAGCTGAAGAACTGACGTTTCTTTAGCCTTTTTTTTTTGTTCTTCACAAAATCTACTTAATCCTGGAAAACGGATGGGGATCAGTTAGAGAATGAGTTCTTTAGCATGAGGTTTAGGAATACATTCATCATGGAGCCTTGCAGTGCAGGCTTCTTGTTTTTTCATTGCTAGGAATGAAGGATGTTTAGACATGAAGGGAGAGGGATACCAGCAGTATTGTTTTTAAAAACTTGGAGTCATGCACAGTCTTTGCCAAATACTGTCCAAATAATCTCAGAACACATGATCGTAGGGATTCAGATTCTGGATGATTCTGTGTCCTGAGTGAGGATTACTAGTTTAGCGTGTAGCAAAAAATTTTGTGGACTTTGATGCTCATCAGTCCCCTATTGGGTTCTCAGTAATTTTTTTTCTTTGTCTCTGAAATAGTGTTGAAAATGTTGTTTTGTGTATATCTTGCATGAGGTTATTTCTGTGACTTCTCTTTCTTCTATGAAAATTTCATCTGTTGAATCAAAATCTCCTGCAGATTCGTGAGTTTATTGAGTCCTTTGAAGGTCCTCAGCCTGCAGACGTGAGGCTGATGAAAAGAAAGACAGGTGAGAACTCTTAATCCAGTTTTTGACATCACCTTCCTCTTCCCCAGCCCAAAAGAGTATCCAGAATTGTCCCCAAACTGCAAGCACATGCAATAAAAAAAAAGGTTTGCCATGGCTAAGGAATGTGGCTTTTTGGAAGACTTAGATAGCTGGTCAACATGTTAAAAGAAGTCTGTCTACAGGGGGTTTTGTTAACAGGTATTGGTAAGTAATAATAGCGTAAACCCGTTTGATAGTATGTAGTCTGTTGCATGGTTACCCTTAAACATGGATTCAAATGGAGTGAAATGTAGCCAGTTAAGGCAGCTTGGTTCCTTGCCATGGCAAAATAACGAGCAGATCCCAGCAGTTGACGTCGCATTTGTAAAGCTGCTTTGTCATGAAGTAATGAAGCAGTTGGAGAGAGATTCACCTGTTTTAAAGGAACTGACTAACACAAGTATCCCGTCTATATCTGAATGCTGTCTCTAGGTGTAAGCCGTGGTTTCGCCTTCGTGGAGTTTTATCACTTTCAAGATGCTACCAGCTGGATGGAAGCCAATCAGGTTGCTTCACTCACCAAGTCTAGATATTCCTGAAAATGGAACAAGTCTGTACAGTTTAACAAAAAAAAAAAAAAAAAAAAAAGGTGGAAGGAGTGGTTTGTTCCATAACAGTGATTTAAAGAATAAAGGCTTTGTATATATTAAAATTTGTAACATACAAAGTAAAATTAGGAGAGAAAGTTCTCCTTTGGTAAAAGGTGCCATTATTTAAATTACTTGGTTTCCATTTAACCAGCTTATGAAGATTTGGCTAGTAGTCATTAGAAAATGCTAGTGTATTTCCACTAAATGTTTCCTTCTCTGTCGTCAGAGAAGGCACCACATCTCTGAGTTACACTGGTATTTGCCCTGAAAGAGAAGTGTCAGTTCTTGGCAATAATCTATGACCCTGGTTAAAGAGGGGGAACTGGCTCTTCTGGAGGAAAAAGCGCATTCATTTCAACTAAATTAGGCAGAGAGTGAGATCTCACACCTGTTAAGCTCTGTATTTTGGCTTTTCTGTTACTATGACTTGATAAGGAGCCAAAATGCAGTAAGAATCCTCTGGTTTTTCTCATGAGATTTTCCTGTAGCACTGCAAACAGTTTCACTTGATTTCACTACTTACTTGAGTAGTCATAACTTATTTTAACAATGGAACTTAAAAATACTCTCAAAGTGAGCAAAGTGCATCAAATTAATGATTTTTCTAGCATCTGAGCATTTGATGCAATGGTCCTACAACAGCATTATGACTGTGTTTCTGCACCGTTCATGTTATAATCAAGAAATGGCACCATAATGGGACTCATGGCAGTTCCAGCAGATGGAAGTTGTCATATGCCTTGTGCTGAGATAGTGTTTCACATGACCCACACTATGGGTGAGTTCCCCAGCCAGAGAGCAGGTTTGGAATTCTGTTTCCTGACATGCTGCTCAGTAGGGCAGGTGGCTGCAGGGAAAAGACTTAATACCAAGAAGTTAATGCTGAGCATATTTTCAGAATTTTTTTTTTTAATGTATACAAAGCTGTACTGATGTATTATTGAAATATACTCAAATTCACTCCAGTAACTAGCCACCTTAGTAGCAGGGAAAACATAGCCTGTCCCCAGCAGCTGGGTTGCTGACTGTTAGATGACAGAATGATGTATTGCAACTATGCCAGCAGCCTTGTTTCTGTGTGTGCACATCCAGTGAGTGCTGGGCCCTCCAACCCTCCCTCCTGCCGGTAGGAGCAATGGCTTTGCCCTGTTTAGTCGTGCAGAATGTGAGAGCCTTACTCATGCTACGTGCTAGATCCACATCAGACCCTGTTATCAGAAAAGCCACTGGTCCTGACACTGGTAGGAAGCCAGACTGCTGTAAAAATGGTTCTGCCACTGCAGTGTCTGGGATGTGGCCTCTAATAGCACTTCCTCACATGTGCTTCCACCTGTTTGACCAAAATATGTTGATAGCCATGTTTTGAAAGGCCGTTCTGCATACCCACGCTTGGCAAAGCGTGAGGCTGAGAGTCAAGGCTTCTTAATAGCTGTAAATTCCTAACTCCTCTGAAGTCAGAGTGAGAGGACGTGCTGAAAGCATTATGAACTTTTCCTACCCCTGGAGAAGCTTCACGTGCAATCTAGTTACTCATTTTGGAGAGCTCCTGCCTGAATGAAGAACACAAATCTCTTGTGCAGGCTTCTAATTGAACTGATGCTGTAGTCAAACGAAACCACTCTTGAGTTATGTTTCGGTTGATGGCACTTGTAATCCAGTCTTCAGGAAGTCTAAGCAGGGTCCCTTTGGGAGGAATTACTGTATTTTCAAGGGGACACTTCTGAAATGTGCTTGGAAAAGTAAAGCCAAATATGGTTAAAAGGTCTGGGGTGTTTGGAGTAGGGGACGAAGTGAAGCAGTCACCTAAGGACATGATTAAAAAGTTGGTCAGTGCTATACCAGAAGTGAATAGAAATGTGGGGGCAAAGAGACTCCTAAAAATGTGTTAATATGAATGCAGCAGATTAGGACTCTTGTCTCCTTCGAGACACTTTCTGGTTCCATGTCAGCGTTGAGTGTTTGGCAGCTTTTTCTACACTCCCTGATTCTGTTTATCTTTGCTCCACATCCCATTCTCTTACTGCCCTCGTCCTCCTCTCTGCAGGATTGGATGGGCAGGGTGTAGGTGGCGGTGGTTGTCCTCCACATCCTCCCCATATGTTGTCCATTTAATTCAGGAGCACTGATTCCTCCGAAGGGTGCTCTGCCATGGGAAAATGGACATGTGTGTCTTGACACAGGAATAATTGAAACCACTTTTTTTGCAGAAAAAGCTGGTGATCCAAGGGAAGCAGATTGCAATGCACTACAGCAACCCAAGGCCTAAATTTGAGGACTGGCTCTGCAACAAGGTACAACACATGTTTGTGTGGGAGAGTTCATCTTGCTCTACAGCTTTCCACTTGCTCAGTGGTTTAAAGAAAGTGATACCTGAATCAAACCTGTTCCTGCTCCCCATAAAGATAAATTGTTCCCCAGCATGTGTTCCCTTCTAACACTGCTTTTTATAGTAGTGACTGTGCCTGGGATAGTAAGCTAAAGACTACGCAGTTAAAATAACCAATTTGGGGTGACTAGGGAGAAAGTAGCTGGGATGTTCTGAAAAGCAGCTGTGGTGGAGATAAAGGTGGCTTTTTTTGTTCTGGATTATTCTGATGGGTTTAGCTTTGTTGTGTTACTTTGTGTGAATGTGTGGGTTTTATTAGTGTGCAGCAAATGCAGCATTACTAAAATTACCCAAGTTCTTACTAGGCTTCTCTTGTTTGTCACAGTGCTGCCTTTACAACTTCAGAAGGAGGCTAAAATGCTTCCGCTGTGGAGCAGACAAATTTGGTATGTTACCGTGATCTCTTGTGTTCTGTTTTATTGGAAAGTTTCTGTGTAGGAGCCAGAGTTCCGTGTAGGTTCTAGACTGGCTTATGAAATGCTGAGCTTGAAGTGAATGAACCATACCCTGACTGAGATATTTTCTCTTCATGTAAAGATTCAGAACAGGAGGTACCACCTGGAGCAGCAGAAGCCGTTCAGTCTGTGGATTATTACTGCGATAGTAAGTGATTTTTGACTTACTCTAGAATATGAAATGTAAACACACATACTAAAAATCCTTTCTTTACCTCAGCCTGCCAGCTGAAGGACTTGAAATACTCTGCAAAGCCACGGCGTGCACTACTAATGTCGTGCTTTTTCTCCTCAGCCATCATTCTCCGAAACATTGCTCCTCACACAGTAGTGGAATCCATCATGACTGCCTTGTCTCCGTATGCATCTCTGGCAGTCAATAATATTCGTCTTATCAAAGACAAGCAGACTCAGCAGAACAGAGGCTTTGCATTTGTGCAGCTGTCATCTGCCATGGTGAGGACCTTACTGGTGTTCAGGAGAGAAATAGCTGGTTAACCTACTTCTCTGCCAGCTTTTAGACAGCTTTAGAGCCCTGAGCTGTCTGAAGGCCTGGTCCCCTTCAAGGAGTGTTGATGGACACGATGTGTCAAAGCTGATGATATGTAGCTGCAGTTTGAAAGGTGGTGGGATGTTGGGAGCACATTTAAAAGTTATTTTTGTAGCAGAGTTCTGTTCTGAATTGCAGCTTAGCTTAGTGCTTGGATTGCAAAAGTACTGGTGCGGGATCATACATTGTTGACAGATTCTAAGATCTGGGGCATACAATGTGGGAACAGGTGCACAGAATTAGGCTTCTTCCACCTTGAGAACAGAGGAGGACACAGATGTTGCTCTTCTCTGCAGCATCCCATGGGAGGGGTGTAAGGACAGCAGAAACATGTTCTCAAGGATACATAAGTATAGGAGGATAGGCAGCAGCCATAAATTGAAACACAGGAAATTGCAGAGGTACAAGAAAAGCCTCCTAAGTTTCAGGGAGATCATATCCTGGCATGGGATCCCTGAAGGGCAGTGAATCTCTGTTCCTGGATATGGATATGACGTTGAGGGATGTGGCATAGTGGTGGACTTGGCAATGCTGGGTTAAGCATTGGGCTCAATGATTTTAGAGGTCCTTTTCAACCTGAATGATTCATTGAGTCTGTACATCAAACTCGAGCAGCAGTGTGATCTGTTTGGACCTGCTTTAGTCAGAGGAAAGCAGGTGGTTGGGTTAAAACGGGTGGCTAATCTCAGTTTTTGCTGATGTCCGATTTGGAGTAATTTGTGTCTTGATAAAGCTAAAATTTTGGGACATACTTAAGACTCAGTGACCCAGGGAAATGCTGAGTATTTTCACATAGGCTGTTAATGGTCTCACTGTGCTCTTCTGCCTGTGTCTGATATGAGGAGATGGAGGGGTTTTTACATCTTTAGCTCTTTTCAGCAGCTCTTTGTGAAGAGGTGGAGTTTGGGGAACTTCTGAATCCCCCTCTGTAAACTGCCTTTCATAATAACGAGTATTTTTTGTTGTAGGATGCTTCTCAACTGCTACAGATTTTACAAAGTCTTCAGCCACCGTTAAAAATTGATGGCAAAACAATTGGTGTTGATTTTGCAAAGAGTGCCAGAAAGTGAGTTTTGACAACAGTCAACTGCATTTTTGCTTTTTGCTTTTTTTTATTTACGCACCCATCCCTTCCCTTTATATTGGATGGTTTTTTTCTTGACCCCCAGGCTTGTATTAAGCTTATTCTAACTTCAAAGTTTGGCTTTCTGTAAGTCACTTGTGATGCATGCATCCTGCTCTTCCGTGTGTACAAGAGTCAAAGCAGTGTTCCCCACACTCATTTCCAGTCCTCTGAAGGTAACACCATAACTGCTTGTGTGCACAGCACATTTGTTTCCTTAGAGACCTCCTGACTTGTTACTAACTCTACCACAATGAACCTGAAGTTCTTTACTAGCAGTATCCTGGCTCATTCATTACATTTTGAATGTTTTATAACTGCCAAGAAATCCACGTGTGAGGGCAGGCTCCACCTTGCATAGGGAGACGCTTCAGTAAAAAGCAGCACTTACCGAGGCACCTGGGTTTTGTCATTGCAGAGACCTGCTCCTCCCGGACGGTAACAGAGTCAGCGCCTTCTCTGTGGCAAGTACAGCCATTGCTGCAGCTCAGTGGTCATCCACTCAGGTATGATTTGGAGACTGTTACTCATAGGCCTGCTTTCCTGAAAATTAAAATGCAGACCATGTAATTGCCCTACTGGCCACGTGCTTGGTTGAGCTGTTTAATGGCGGATCCAGCCATGACACATCTGCTCCACAATCATTTTGGAGCCTAAGCAGTGGGGTGCTTGAAATTACTTAATAAAGTTGTTCACCTGTCTGTGATAAAAATTACCTTCTTGAATTCCAGCCACAGACTGGAGAGGGCAGCACCCTTGACTACAGCTATCTCCAGTCAGGACAGGATGGATACTCACAATATGCTCAGGTTAGTAGTAGAGATGGTGCTCTAACCAGTAGATTGTCATAATTTGGGTATGCAGATTACTCACCTTGTGTTGTCATTCATTTCCCTTTACAGTATTCCCAGGATTATCAGCAGTACTACCAAAATCAAGGAGGAGTGTTGGACACAGACTCAGCTACCATATCAGGTAGTGCTTCCAGCATCTTAGAAGCAGTTGTTTGTAATGATAATTTTGCAGTAGTATTTTGCCTCAGCTTTTATGTTACTTTGCTGTGCAAAAGAAGATTTGGCTCATTTTGCTCTCAGGATGTCTGAATGAGGATCATTACTAGAGAACTGTAACAGATTTGTTGGAAGTGGAACCTCTTGTCCAAGATGAGAGAAAAGCCTCTGTTTCAGACTATTGACAAAGGGGTTGAATTTATTATAGCGGTGTAAGCAGCTCTAGCAAATGTTCAGCACTGACAGTTGTAGAGGCCAGGAATTGCTGACTTTGGGAGCAGAATATTTCCTCCTGGAAAGGAAACTATTCCTTGTCTGCACAGGAGATACCCACTGTGTATCTATCTCCTTTTGAACGTTTATTGCCTTGTTCGGCTGCTGGAGCTGGAATTAGTAGCTGAAACTATAAACAAAGTAATTTTAGCCCTAGGATGCACTACTGTTTTACAAATTAGTTCCCTTATGCATTGCAACTCTCCTTTGGCAGGAGCGCCAGTCACTACAACGACAGCTGCAGTTGTGTCCCAGAGTCCTCAGCTGTACAATCAGCAGACAAACTCACCTGACTCTCCGGTAATTACAGCACTGATGAGTCCTTGCTTTCAAACCCTGGGATATGTGGCTTAGCTGTAGCCTTTGCTTTTTAAAGTGGGCGGTACACCAAAGCTTCTGAGTGTCTGTGGGTTAGTCACAGTGCTTGTGGTCATAAGTCACCTGCCATTTCTTCTCTGGGATGGTTTTGTTCTTTGCTAAAGGTGAATGCCAAGCATGCTGGTGAGGAGGAGTTAGCTGTCATACACGTAGGGTGTGCTGCTCATGCCTTGGCTCACTGTCCTTATTTTCTTGGTGACAGATTTTCTAATTGAGGTTTGTGGTTTGGGTTTTTTTCAGACACAATCAGCACCACCTACCACTAGCACTCAGGCACAGGCGGCTCCTCCGACTGGCGTAGTGCCTGGAACCAAGTACGGTAAGTGCTTGGGAGCTGCTCTTGGGGACAAGTTTCTGTCACTGTAGCAATAAAACTCAGCTTTGGCCAAGTGCTCCATCACCGTGTCATGGTGAAGCTGCCCCTGGAGAGCGTTGGCTGCACGGGTGATTAAGAGCCCTTTACAGACGTGTCTGCCGTCGTGGCTGCTATAGTCTCCGAATTTTACCTGAAATGTAGAAAGATACCTGTCTGAATTCGTCTGGAACGACCATGTCCCACGCTTTAATTTTTTTACAGCTGTCCCTGATACTTCCACCTACCAATATGATGAATCTTCAGGATATTATTATGATCCTATAACAGGGCTCTACTATGATCCTAATTCCCAGGTAAACACAAGTTCTTCCCACATGTCTTAACTGTTAAGGTCCATTAGTTCCCTCTCTCTCATCATATGAGTGACATTGAAGTGCACAACATACCAAATGTTGCAGATAACTCTCAGCAGTGTGTGTAGGGCTGGGACTTGATTTCCCTCTGGTATAGCCCTGCATTTTTCTCTCTTTCTCCTTAATTTTCCTCCACGTTTGGCCCATATAGGACTAGCACTTGTCACAGCCACTGTAACTGAGCTATTTCGTTGCGGAGTGCCCAGCAAAGTGCACCCAGCTGTGGGCTCTGGTGGGTCGTCTCTTGGGAGAAGCAAAAGATTCTCCATAGTGCTGTTGGGCAGAACCACCTGTTTGGGGACAGAGGCTTCAGCCACTTCCTGCCTTTCGACTCCTCTGGAGTCTGCAAAACTTGTTTGGACTCTACAAAACGCCTTCCCGTGTGGTGCAGTAGTGTGAATCAGCTTGCTTGGGTTCTCCCGTGGACACTGAGCTTGTGTGAGGTGTTTTAACTGTCTGCCTCTCCTTCCCTCTGGCAGTATTACTACAATGCCTTAACCCAGCAGTACCTGTACTGGGATGGCGAAAAGGAGACCTACATGCCTGCAGCAGAAGGTGTCACGTACCAACAGACAGCTACCACAACCACCACCAAAGAAGTGAAAGAGAAGAAAGAGAAACCTAAAAGTAAAACAGCTCAACAGGTAAAAGACAGAATGGGATAAAGTCTTCTCTGTGGAATGGGATAATATTTCTCATTTTTCATTACAAAGGAAATCCTAGGTTATTCAGTGGGGTGCATGCCTTCAATTTGCAGGCATTGTGGGGGTCTGAGGAGAGGTGGAGCTGGCAAGGCTTCAGTGCAGAAATAAGCTCTGCATAGGAGGAGTGCTTATGGAATCCTGCCAGGATCAGTGGGAGTTTAACTGAGCCGTCACTTAGAGGATTAGCTTGATAAGGAAGGGTTTGTACAGTAAAAGCAGCAAGCTGTGTTATCTTTGAACACTGGATGCAGGGAAACAGCTGCACTACATCCAGTGTCCCGTGGTTTAAAAATAAAATGTAGTGGGTTGACTTGTTCTGAAACTGCATGTGAGATTGAATGGGTGTCATAAGTGATCGATAGCTTTGAAAGGAGCTCTCTGAGCAAACCACTCTACATTTCAGATTGCTAAAGACATGGAGCGCTGGGCAAAGAGTTTGAACAAGCAGAAAGAGAACTTCAAGAACAGCTTCCAGCCACTGAGTACCAGGGAAGAGGAGCGGAAGGAGTCAGCAGCTGCAGATGCAGGCTTTGCTCTCTTTGAGAAAAAGGTGAAGGTGCTGGCAGTGGTGTGTGATGGGGGTCATGTGAGAGAGTTCTGTGCTCATGTCATCCTTGTCTCATCCAGGGAGCTCTGTCTGAGCGACAGCAGATCTTGCCAGAGGTGTTGAAAAATGGAGATGATGAAAATCCTCTAAAGGTGAGTATGGAAGAGCAGCTGTAGCTAATACTTGCTTTCAAATCTAGATTTCCATGGCATTACCTGTAAAAAGTGGTGCTGATGATTGCAGTGGTGTAGTGCAAGTGCAGTAGGCTGGTGACTGAGATACACTGAGTACGGCTGTGATTCTTCTTAGCCTTGAGCTCAGTTAGGGTTTTGAGGTTTCTACATAGTCTGTACTTAGAAGTATTGTTTGGCTAATGGGAACTGTCTTGCAGCCACTGTGGTATGTACTTCTTTTGAGTTGCAGTACTGTAAAAGTGTGGGCCCAGTACTTAATAGAAAAGAGACCCCTGCAACAAAGGTGACAGAGAAGGCTGAAATACTAAACACCTTTGTTTCACTCTTCATTGCCAAGACCAGCTCTTAGGAATCCCTGACCCAGGGGAACATGAGAAAAAGAACTAGTACTGTGAGAGTGACTGAGCACTGGAACAGGTTTCCTAGAGAGACTGTGGAATCTCCTTTCCTAGAGATGCTCAGAGGTCATCAGGACACAGTCCTGAGCAGCATGTGCTAGGGGTGGACCCTGCATAAGCAGTGGGTTGGATGACCTCCAGTGGTCCCATCCAACCTCAGGCATTCTGTGATTTCATCCCTAGTGATGGGAGCATGCTGTTCCTCCTGTGGTACACATCTGCAGCCCTTGTTCCCTGCTTGTGCTCTCTGAACTGTGGTACTGTTGCACTCCCCTTAATGCTGTCTTTCCTTTGCAGCGTGGCCTTGTGGCTGCCTACAGTGGTGACAGCGATAATGATGAGGACTTACTGGAAAGAATGGAGAATGAGGAGGAGAAGTTGACTGATTGGAAGAAGATGGCTTGTCTGCTGTGTAGAAGGCAGTTCCCAAACAAAGATGCTCTGATTCGGCACCAGCAGTTGTCCGACTTGCACAAGGTAGTTACACTATGTGGTGAGGAAAATAGTGGGTTGTAATAAGCCATGAGGCATTGGTTACTGTTTGGAAAACTGTTTCTCTTAAAGCAACAATCTGCAGGTGGATTGTTGCTTTCCCAAAAGTCACTTACTTCATTTAAGAAGAGCTGTTGTGCATTTCATGTTGTTAAAGTCAATCTCTCTTCTTCTTTCAGCAAAACATGGATATCTATAGGAGATCAAAGCTTTCCGAGCAGGAACTTGAAGCCTTGGAGCTGCGTGAGAGAGAGGTCAGTGTTGAGATGAGCAGATGAGTAGCTAATGGAAAACCTGTGCAGGTGATCTGTTGAGCTCTCCTTATCCTGACACACATCACTCAAGATAATCCTTGTAAGCCAACCCCTTTTCCAGTCAAGGTTGGGAGCTACCCTGTTAGGTGGAGAGAAGTGTCCCATATCTTAGAGATGCGGCTTAGCACGGAAGGTTCATTCCACCTCTAGCTCAGTGTTACCAGGCTGGGACTAGAAACCTGCAAATCTCTTCCTGCCCCACTGCTGGTTCAGGTGGTGCTCCAGGGACTTGGGTCTTGGGCTCTGCTGTTGGTGGTGTTAGTATTAGTGGGCTGCAGTCTACAGCGTTCTTCAGTAGCAGGGATTCCTCTGACTCCCATAGCTCAAAGTGGAAAAAAAAAGGTTTTGAAATCCATGCTAACTGTAGTTGCTTTATGCAGATGAAATACAGAGACAGAGCAGCTGAGAGGCGGGAAAAGTACGGCATCCCCGAGCCCCCGGAGCCCAAGCGCAAGAAGGTCTACGATGCAGGCACAGTGTATGTACCTGAAAGCTCCTCAGCAACTGCCTCAGAGCACTGTGAGCAGTGTAGGTAACTTGTTAACTCATCTCTTCTTCCCTCAGGAATTATGAGCAGCCCACCAAAGATGGCCTTGACAACAGTAATATAGGGAACAAGATGCTGCAGGCCATGGGCTGGAGGGAAGGTTCGGGATTGGGAAGAAAATGCCAGGGCATCACAGCACCCATTGAGGTAAGTAAAGAGAGATATCTCCTTGAGGAGGTTTGGTGCCTTTCTTTTTTCTCTTGTTTAACCAGAAGCACTTGCTGCTGAAGAACTCTGAAGGAATAAACGCCAGCCACAGCAAAGGTGCCTCTGTTTACGTTGGCTCCTGCTCGTGTTTGTCCCCTCGGATGCTGGAGTAGAGGCAGGGCTGTACCTTCCTCCCTTTGGCACTTGATTCCTAAGGCCCTGTGGTCCCAGTACCCCAGGAGGGGCTGCCCTCCCTCCAGTTATTGCCTTTGCTGGCCTTGCCTGTTCTCCAGCTTGTGCTGTTAGGAACTGTTTTGTGCAGTTGGAGTGGGGGCAGAGTAGCATGAGGCATGAGGTTGGGCTATTATGTGTACTGCAGTCTCTTGGTGTCCATGATGGTGTTTATGGCTGTGGAGATCCCCAGGGAAGCCTGGGGAGCTGGCTGGATTGATGGAATTTTTGGTGGTGCCCTTGTGGTGGTCTGGCTGCTTGCTGCAGAGCTGAAGTGTGTCACTTCCCTTGCAGGCCCAAGTACGAATGAGAGGAGCTGGCCTGGGAGCCAAGGGCAGCTCCTACGGCGTCTCCACGGCAGATTCGTACAAAGATGCAGTGCGGAAAGCCATGTTCGCCCGCTTCACGGAGATGGAGTAACCCCTCTGACCTGAAAAGCACTCTTGTTAGCAAGAACTGACTGTTAAACTCCATAGCCTTGGTGACCTGGCTGTATCCTGGTTTTGGTTTAGAGTTGACCATTTCATTCCCTTGGACGTTGTTCCCTGCTCGGCATGTAACAAACACTTCCATGAGCAGATTATTTGAACTGACCCAACTTCATGCTGGAGAGCTCCTGGTTAGACCAAAGGAGATGGCTGATCTTTGTATGGTCATGTATATAGTGTAATGTATTCTGTGTTTTAGCGTGTTGTCCAGGTGCCGCTCCTGCCCTCTGCAGCAGGAGCAGGACCTGTTAGATGTGCTCTCAACTGTCTCTGCTCTCCTTTTGTTGTATTGTCTGTCTGGGTTTTTTTGGAGAATTTTCCTGTACATTTTGTATGATACATCTTTGTATAGACTTTTTGAAGACTTTGATTCTAGTTGCCAATTTGGCTCATTTCCAAATGAAATACATCCAAAAATTACCCTATTTCTGTTTCTCGGTGGGTGAATGAAGAATTAAGTTGCCAGTGCTACTTGTCCTTTCTGTGATTCTGCTTCTTCCTTGGTGAGACTTCATCCTGGAGTCTCTGTTCCATGCAGCTCTCCACTCACCTCCCTCCTTACATCCCTGTGCTGTGCCTTGTTCTCAGCACCTTTCTCACAGCTCCAGCCTGGATGGTGGCTGGTGCAGCATCAGATCTCTGTGTAGCCCTTGCTGCCATCGCTGTAGGAGCAGGAGAGGAGCAGCAGCAGTGTCTGCCCTTGCCCAGGAGGCCTGGGTGTTACCTGCTGGCCCTTTGGTGGGCAGGGAGTGGGGGGTGACATGTGTGGCACCTTTGGGAAGGTTCGTGTGCTCCACTTTGGCTTCTTCTGGCCTGCCTCAGTGCTGTGGAGGGAACTGCAGCAGGCTGGGTGATGGGAAGATGAGATTCACCAGAGGTGTCCTGCATCTGTCCCATTACTGCCTTTCTGTTCTCTGCCTGTTCTGTGCCTTGTTCACACTCCTCTTTGCAGGAGCCAAGATAAGCAGAGCAGATCTTAGCCCTGAGCTCTGCCTTGGCTGATGCTGTTGGGTCTTGATCAGCCTCCAAAGCTGAGCCAGCAGGGGGCTTTCCTGCTGTCCAGGTGGGCATAGGAGGGGGTAGGATGAAGCAAGAGCAGCTTTATTGGTGCTTGGTGCAAAGCCCTTCTGGGGGTCAAGGCCAGCATGCTGTGGTTGCTTTTTGCAATGGGTGAATTCTGCTTTGCCGGCTGCTGCAGCTGCACCTGTGCCTCTGTTGCACTGGCAGGCTGCTGCCTGACTTTTGAGGGGTGCCTGGCTTGGGGGTGAGCCAAGGTCGGGAATGCCCCAGCCCTGCCTCAGGACCGCGACCGCGGGGCTTGGGATTCCTGCCGGTGTCCCCAGGCCGTTCCACCAGGTGGCAGGCGTGGCCCAGCTGTGACAGTCCGTCGGGGAGTGTTTCCTCTGTGCAAGGCTGCGGAGCATCGCTGGGGCTACAGGGCTTCTCCCTAGCGTGTGACATTCACTCTTCAGCTCCACAGAGGAAGCTGGGTGGCTTGAAACAACGTAAAAGTGCCTGCTCCCTGCCCCAGTTTCCCCCCAGGGTGATGGTAGGGAAGGGAGGCCTGGTGCACTGTGATGGGGCCCTGTGTGCCTGTGGCCGCCTCCCCCCGCTCCCTGTGTCCCGGCTGGCAACACAGTGAAGTGCTTTGCTGCTCTGGGCTGTAAATGGGGGCGGGGGGGTCTGTTTCCCAGCAGGTGGGTTCACTGGATCGATAAAATGCATTTGTGTAGCTCAGCTTCTTCCCAGCTCATCGATCCCTGTCCCAGTGCATCCTCCTGACAAGGGGTGATGCTGCGGGCACGGGGGGAGGGCCTGCAGTGGGCACAGCGCAGTGTTGTCATGTTCACTCCCTCCTTGTTACAGGAAAGTGCTGCCCCAGTGCCCCAGCTAGTACCTCCTGCAGAACAGTTAGAGGGGGAACCAGGAGCATGCCACAATGGCACTGGGATCTGCCACTGGGGATAACTACTAGAATGGGATGCCCAAAGCAGGGTCCCTTCCTGGGGCAAGGTTTTAATGGGGTCCTGGGCCTGCAGCCACCCCCTCTTGTTTAGATGGGTTAAAGCCCCCCTTCCTGGGTTAAGGCACTGCTGCTGGGTGCCCAGGGAACAAGATAAGCTGGGGAGGAGAGGTGCATGCAGCCCCCCCGACTGCCAGGCATGCCCCTGAGCCCTGTGCCAGGCCCTGGAGCAGGGCATGGAGGCACCACGGCCTGCCAGCACCCGTGCCTCCAATTTAGGCAGCACAGCGTGGCTGTTCGTGACTGAATGCACTGTGGCCCACAGCCTTCAGAGGGACGTGGTGTCCCTGCCTCCCTGGGGACCGACCTCTGTGCGGGCGGGAGGAGAAGCCCTGGGATGAGGCCAGCCCCAGAAGTGTGCAGTGACAAGGCAGGATCCCCCATCGGAGCAAGGGTGGGAGGAGCTATCTTGGGCATGGCTTGCAGGGCTGCCAGTATGCCGGTCCCACCAGGGCTGAGCCTGAACCTGATGCAAGGTGCCCCAAAAAGATGCTGGGCCACGGTCAAAATGCTGGGGGGCTGAAGCTGGTCCCACCAGGAATGCAGAGGGACACAGCATACTGGAGAGAGGCTTGTGTAGCCATGCAGTGGTAGGAAGAGATGCAGAGCAGTCCCTGGGTGGGCAGAGCTCACTGCAGTCCTATGCTTGCGTTTCCCTATCGCTGAGCAGCCGCAAAGTCTCCATGGCGGACAACAGAAAAGTAAAGGCACTAAGCCCCAGAGCAGGTGGAGACCCCAGGCTAGGGAGGAAGGGAGGACACCCAAAGGGACCTTTGTGTGCCCTTTGCCATGGGGAATAGGTACATAAGAGCAGGACTGCAGCCAGGGGCTCCTTCCAGGCACAGGGCAGCTGCAGGATGACTTTTAGGGCCTTAGCTCCAATAGGCCTACAGCTCCTTCCAGCCCCCACAAGATACAGAATCTAAGGCCCCTGATGGTATAGTTACAAAGTTTAGGATTTTTCTGGCTGGCTTTCAGCATTACTAATATTAAAACTCCCAAGCCTGCTATGCCCTGGCTTTCCGGGAGGCCTTTGGAGCTCCTGTGTGCTAATTGAAGCGAGGAAACCAGCCAAATCATCAGTGTGAACAGCTTTCCTCCTGAGTACTCCTTAATCGCTGGAGTTACCAACCCGTGGCGGAGCTCGGCATTCTGCACAGCCAGCTCCAGGCCTGCCTGGCTCTCCTGCAGCATCACTGAAATGCTGCTTGCAGGCAGGAGCACATCCTTGTGCCACTGTTTGGGGCTGCCAGAGGCCCCAGGACTCTGTGTGGATTGCGTTGGCTTTCCTGCATTCCCCCTGCCAAAAAGCCTCCAGGAGGACAGGCATGGAGAGAACCGTGACCTGGGACCACCTTGGCTGTGCTCATGCTGAGTGTCAAAGCCAGGCACCCACAGCTCCATGGGATTTGTATCATGATGCCAAAAGAGCATCTGAAGGGGGAGGTGGTGTTTGCTGCCAAGGGAGAGCCTGGGGCAGGGGATACAGACATGTGTGAGGTTATGCACCTGTGTGTCTATGTGTGTGCTCGTGCTCCTTTCCAGTGCCTTTCCCCACTCTGCCAAAGGGGATTTAACAAGGTTGCTTCTCTTTCTCTTCCCCACCATGTTGGTCCATCCTCTCCTGAGCTACTGCATGTGTCTTAACTACTTTGGAATTGCCCTGGAACAGTTTGCCCTATTTGGCCCAAATGCCCCACAGCCACCTGGCTCTGGTTTCAGCTGTGGGGCTCTAGTGGGAGGATAGGCAGGGCCATGGTGCAGCATCCTGCCAGCACACCATGGGTATCACTGTGGCACCCCAGCAGCCTGCCTGCTTGGGATGCTCAAAGGGCAGGAAAAGGACAGCTGAGGGGAGGGTGCACAGATAAAGCGGGTTGGGAAGGGTGTTGGCACCCTGCCCCAGGTGCTCACTATACCAGCACTCCTCCTGCCCCTTGCCATGGAACACCTCTGGCCCTAGACCCGTGGCCATGTCATCCTGGACACTTCCTCCCCAGCCCCACAGCACCAGGGTGGGTGAGAGAGGGGAGGTGTGTCCCTTATCCCTTGGCTGCTCTACTTGGATGCTGTTTTGACCCAGAGCCTGGTTCTGGCTTGGGAACTGCATGGTCCAGGTTTCTCTGCTGGGGTGGAAAAAAAGATGGTTTTAATTGGCTCACCATCTGCAGCAATGTGGACACAATTTCCAGCCCCAGGGGGTGGAGTGGGGGGGCTCTGTTGTTGGCAAAAAAACAAAAACAGATGGGGGCTGGGATCCTGGGGCCTGGGACCTGTGGCTACATCCAGCACACTTATCCCCTGTCCAGGCAGCTCACACTGTCCTGTGTCCTTGGGTATCTTCCAATGCCTGGCTCTCCCAGGGGACATGCTCCAGCCTTGCAGAAATGCTGGAACAGGCAGATTTGGAGGCTAAAGAAGTGGTTTTCCCAGCAGAGATTCTTCCCTGCCTCCGGCAGTGAGCCGTCGATCACCAGGCAGGCAGCCCCGGAGCCACGGCGCGCTGGGCTGGAGGCTGAGCAGAGCCCCGGGCAGCGGAGCCAGGCTCCGGGGGAAGAAGGCAAGGGGGTTGGGCGGTGAGACCGAGGGGCTGCGAGCAGGCCAGTGTCAGCTTCCTGCAGGCAGGGCCCTGGGGATCCAGGGACTGAGCCAGAGCTTGGCGATGGGGAAAACCTGAGCCCCCCGTGGGGCACCCATAGGCCCCTGGCCCCACTGAACCCGGCGGGCTGAGAGGGGTGAGCAGCTCAGGCCCTTTGCCAGGTATGGGAGTGGGGGCGGGGAAGCCGCTCACCGTCTCCGCCGGAGGGAGCTTAGATAGGAGACGATTTAATGTCGAAAACGTTTTCACAGGAATTTGTCACCACCTACAAAAGTCTCTTTACCTCCACCCCTTTTTTCCCCTTTAACAGCAACCTGAGACCTGAGGAGTGTGTGCATGCAGGTGCAATTGAGAAAGAGAGACTGGGCCTTTTTTGCTCCAGTTCCTAAGAAAAATTTATTTGGTGCCTGTTCCCCTCCTCCAAAGCCTGGTTTGGAGAGAGAAACTGCTTCCTGCAGCACGAAAAACCAGGCGAGAGAGGGACTGCATTTTTCCCAGCATATCCCACTCTGGTCCGCCCAGGACGCCGTCTTGGGCACCCCAAAACATCTGTCGGCTCTGGAAGCTGCTTAAAACCCACCAGCCCCCCGCCCCATCCGTCTCCCCGGCGGGATGTGCCCACAGCATCATTAGCGCTCGTCTAGTCGCCGCCGCGGCGGTTTGAACCTATTTGAAATGCATTTGAAAAGGGTGGATTTGATGGGAGGAATGTGACGGGTTTTTGTTCTCCGAGCCCCCCGGTTGAAGCTCTTCGTAATGAAGAGCTGTGACTTTCACTCGGGTTATTTTGGGATGGACTACTTTTTTTTCCGAGCTGGTGGAAGACCATCAAAGCGGCGCTTTGAAAAATGTCCCAGTGTATAAATAACTCTGCTGAGAGCAGAATAACGCGGGCTCCCGCGCGCGGCGCGCCGAGGCAGACAGCATCTGCCGTGCGACGTTGCATTATAAAAAGGAATTATTCATCCCTTCCTCTAATTAACTGGGTACAGCTCCCCCGCGCAGGAGCAATGGCCCGGCATGGGGAGCATTCCCGGCCATGCCAGCAGAACGGATGCTGCTCCCGAGATCCCTCCATGTGTCCCCCCAGGCCTCCCAGCACCGGCAGTGGGTGGAAGCAGCAAGCTGGTGCTGCCCTGCCACGGTGGAACAACGAGGTGGGCTAGCTGGTGCAGGAAAACTCGAGTGCCTGCGGGACTCACTGTCGCTGGAAAACACCTGATCTGCTGCCTCGGCATCCCTCCCACCAAAATCCGAGCAAAGGGAGCAGGATGGGAGGCGAGTCCTAGGTACCCTGCTAGCTCACAGTTTCCAAGGCTGTGTTTTTTGGTGCCGGCATCTTGCTGGGTGTGTGTGAGTGTTGCATGGGGCATCCCCCGAGAAACAGCCTGCAGCCACAGGAGTCACATAGATCTGACAGAGACTCAGAGATGCACGATTCAGTCACACCCAAGGGCGGGTTTTCAGGAGATATGGGAGGGATAGGACCAGCAAAGAGAACCCTGCACCCCTCGCCCCAGAGGGAAGTGGCTATGGTGGCAGCAGCCAGGCAGGCTCAACACCACGGCTGTGCCCTGGCAAGGACACAGTACTTGGGACCTCCCGGGAGGGAGACTAATTTTAGGAGTGCTCCGGAGGGGCTATTTTGGACCCTTTGCTCTGCGTGAGTCACCTGCTATTTTTCAACCCCACTGGGGCTATTTCCGTGGCAGAGTGATTTACACGGACTAGGACAATGCTGCTGGCACTTGCCTGAGGTCTTGGAACCCAAAGCAATGCACAACCCCTCCCCAGACAGGGTGCAGAGAGGTCCCCAGTCTGCCTACTGGGGCTCCCAACAACTCCTGCAGCACCAGGGATGCCCACAGCAGGGTGGATGAACCTGAAGCCCAGTCCACCACCCTGCCACCTTCTCAGAGGACTGCATGGTTGGGCTTGGAGTTCCTCAATCCTCTTCTTCCATTGTTTCCGGGGAGAGATTGTGATGGGGTAGTGATGCAGCTGGTGGTTATGGGGAGGGAGACATCTCTGTCTTGGGTGCTCAGGGTTGAACATCCCTGCTCCCCACCACACTGGGCTCCTCCCTCCCCAAAACCTGCCGCTTCAGAGCCCGCCAGGCAAAAACCTGGCTGTTTCGGGGTTGTCAGAGCAACGTGATGCACCTTTCAGTTACCACGGCAACCTCAGCGAGAAGTTTTTAAAATTCAGGCAAGGTAATTTCTCCTCGCACTGCGATTTCGTTATCGCTTGGCTTGCCATTCCCCAGGGAAGCAGCGTCCTGCCTCACTCCTCCGCCAGCAAGGTGGGATCTCGGAGATAAGAAACGCAGAGCTCTGAGGAGGGGGAGCAAGCAGATGCTCTTCCTTCACCCCGTTAACAGGTCTGGCCCCAGAGACATGGGCTGGTAATTAATGAGTATTGCGGGGGCAGGTGATGAGCACCCTGAGCTTAGGGGGAGCAGAGAGATGGGCAGGAGGAGGAATGAAGGCAAGGGTGGATGGTGAGGTAGGTTGATAGCACAGAAGAAGGAGTGAAGGCGAGGGTTGATGTCTGGTAGATAGATGGGGGAGCAGGAGGGATAAAGACAAGGATAAATGGTGGGGTGGATGCCTAGGTGAGTCATGCCAGGGTACCCTGCTAGCACCCTGCTATGCCTGCGTGGGTGGATGGATGGATGGATATCTCCAGCTACCAACCAGATAATGGACAAAGAAACTATCCTGGGGTGGGTCACAATCCCTGCATAACCCATGAGTGTTACAGATTCAATAGCAGTTTGCACTGCACTCTCGTCATTTCTTCCTAAGGGGAGTAGAGCTGCTGTTCTCTATCATCCCTTCATCTCCCAGCCTCAACAGACTCTCTCATGCTGCCCCAGACCCTGTAGAAGTAGGAAGGGGATCCTGTAACACTGGCAAAGCCTTGACAGCCTTGTCCAACCCAATCCACTCCTGCTCACCCTGGTCCAGAGGAGAAACCCAGGACTAATATGATTCGGAGGGTCAGAAAAGCCATAGAGCTGAAGATCCATTTTGTGAAGGGGAGGGAGAGGCAGGCACGAGCACAGGGCTGCTTGTTCCTTGCCTGCACTGCCCCATGGGCTGCATGACTGCTGGAGACCACATGGGCCTGAGGAGCACACTGGCCCCAGCCCATATGTTGTTTATCATAAAGAGCTAACAAGCTTAATTAGGGATGTGTCTGTGATAAGGTTATCAACTCGTAAACACTCAGGTCTCCCTGACAAGAGCCCAGCAGTTACTGACTGAGCCCTACATCAGGCAGCAGAGCAAATCTGGTCAGGGGGATGCTCACTCTGGAAGGTTTTATTCTGCCTGTGGTGCTAGTGGCTGGGGCAGGGCATGCAGGGCTGCATTTGTGAAAGAGGCAGAAGGCAGAGGGTTGGATTCTGCTCCAGCAGGATCACTCCCTGCTTGCTGGACAGGCCCTTGCCCCACCATTAGGTTTCAGAGTGAACATCTACTGGAAGGGACAGAACAACAAACACAACAAACACATTCCCAGCCCTCCAGATGGAGATGCCCATAGGAACAGCCAGGTTCCAAGGAGGGATCTGTGGACACGTCTTGTGAGGACATGGCCCGCAGGGAGAGGCATGGCCAACAGGAGAGCCGAAGAGGGAGGCGGAGTGTGGGAGCTCCTGGCTACGAAGGCGGTGAAGGCTCCTTTCCAGTTCTCTGAGTTTCTTGAGCAAGAATCTGACAGCCCTGAGCAAGGCTCCCCGTCCTTGTGGGCTGTTGGCACAGTCTCACCATGCTACTGGGAGCCGGCTGTTCCGTCCCCTCTGCTGCGTGTTAGAACCTAATGGTGGGAGCTGAGGGGGCAGCTTTGGCAGCCAGTCCAGCATCACACTGTGCTTCAGCAGAGACCTGTTCCAGGTGGAAGGTGCTGTGGACAGGATGTAAACAGGGCTGTAGACAAGCCATCATCTCCAGGGCTTGGTATCAACTGCAAGGTCTGGCAGATTACTTCCTCCATGCAGGCAACAGCAATTCCCACTCCCTGGCTGCTTTTGCTAATGGAGCTGGCCCTGGGCAAGGGCTGCAGCATGTGGGATGCTCATCTTCAGCCATCCTTCCTGGGGACTCAGGCTGTCACTGTCCCCTGCGGGGGCTGCCATCAGCCCGGGGGGACAAGGCAGCATCTTGTCACTGGTACCTGCTGCAGTGCCTTCCTTAATGACGATCTCCGCTTGTCTGTCCCCTCAATTAACTCTGCTGTGCTGGCTCATTAGGCTGCACACGCTGAGAAACGCTGCAGCAAAAGGGATGCTGCAGTCTCACAGGCGTGCAGTGCCCGCTCAGAGATGCACAGGGAGATCTGTGTGTGTGTGTGTGTGTGTGTGTGTGTCTCCCCACAGCTGCACTCGCTTTTGCTCACATCCATGTGCTGGCACACACACACATGTGTGCCTGGACACGCACACACTGCTGACCGCGTGTGTTCCAGCAACACCCACACCCCCCCCCCCGCCT
>VWYP01029216.1:42044-77869 GCA_013400435.1 Pycnonotus jocosus | reverse complement strand
GGGGGGAAGTTGGGGGGGTAGGGGAGGCGGGAGTGCGGTTATTGAATATAAACACGCCGTGTAATTTACATGCTAATTATGTTGAATGCGCTACAAGCCCATAATTAGAATCTAATTAGGTGAGAGCGCCTGTAATTGGTTTTGGGGAATGCAGTGATGATGCACCTGGGGAGGTGACCCGCTCGGGTCGTAATGGCGTTAACTCTTCATGCTGTGCCCTGGTGATGTTTGGGNCCTGGGATGGGGTGAGGAGTTTCTCGGGGTGCTCGGTTTATCGAGAACCTCCAAAATCTCCCTTTTGCTTTGGAGATCAGCGCTGGTCTCCGTGCCGGTGGGCGATGGATAGGGACCACTCACTCTTGCCCGATGGGAGCCAGTGGTGACAGGCAGCAATGGTGGACAGCTGCTGGAGCTGGGAATGCAGCCCGAAATTGGCATTGCAGGGGGAATTTGGCTTTGCAGAGCGTGCAACCGGGCGGTGGTGCCTCGGGCAGAGCATCTCATGGCACCTTGTTGCCAGCCCTCGGGCTCTTCGCCGCCGGCATCCCTCGAGGGCGCGGGGTAATTACAGCTCAACGCCCAAGGACACGAAACCATTCCGGGCAGGCGAGTCCCGGGGGGCTCGGTGGGGGCTCCGCGGAATGTTGTGAGGGGACGGTCCCCAGGGAGGCCACCCTGGCTATGATGCCGAGCGGCTCCTGGCTCCGGTGCTCGGCAATTAAAATAGGATTAGGCTCCTGGCCAGCCGGAGAAGCTCTGCCGGTGCCGGGATTGGCAATGGCGAGGCAGGAGGGAATATGCTCGTTGGGGCGCATCGGCTAATGAGCCGGCTTCTCCAGCTCGGCTGGGGCCTCTGCTCCACTCTATCCCCGGGGGCACCCCATGGCTGCTGGGGGCGGGTTTGGGGACACAGTGACACTGGGGGATTAGGCAGTGCGATGGAGGTTTGCGAGGTCAGAGGTTGTGGCAGGGTCTTGCCCGCCCCGCCATCGTCTTTGGAGAGGGCGTCACGGGGCAGCGGGTCCGGCACCGCCCAGCTTTGGGAGTGCCCCCTCTGATCGCTGGGCCGTGGGGGGCTGAACGGAGCCCCCGGTGGGGGGGCCAAGGCCCTTTGTGCTACTGGCTCTGTCCCCTGCCAAGCCCTAGAGACGCCCATCCTAATGGATGTGGGATATCTGGGGCTGTCACTGACATGGAATCCTCCACCACCAGGTGTTCTGGCGTTCCAGGATCCCAGGGCTGTTGGTGCTGGCGTCCTCAGGCTGGGCAGGGATGGCACATGAGGGGCTGTCCTGGCATGGGGGCTCCTGTCCAGTTTAATTGCCATCCCTGACTTTGCCTGCTGCAAGTGTCTGTGTCCTGAGTGGAAAACCTGGGGATGCAGTTCCATCACTGGCAGCTGGGGACCAGCTCTTCTGCTCTGCCTGTGTCACTCACTGCCACCCTGCCCTCCTCTGGCTCCCGAGCTCTGGTCCCCACCAACACCAGCACAGCACTGAGGGAGGCACCAGCACACACAGAGACTGTGGGGCACACACCTGTGCACACACAGGGTATGGGGCAGTGGGGCAGCTTCAGGATATAGGACAGGCAGGGACCAGACCCAGTGTGCCATGGCACAGCCAGGGACCGCTGTAGGACAGGCTGGGGACGCCATGGGTGGCATGTGAGCCAGAACCAGCAACAGGGAGCATCTGGAGCCCAGATGGGCCAGGCAGGAGGAGGAGCCTGCTGTGGGTGGGTGGGTGAGTGGCTCCCTGGCCCCCCATCCTTGGCACTGTTCCACTGCACCTCTGCCATGGCCCTCCTGCCTGCAGCCCAAATTGCAGCCCCTGCACGTGCTCACCGTGCTTGTCCTGTCTGTCCAGCCCTGGCAGACAGGCAGGCCCCCAAGCCGAGGGAGGTTCCTGTCACATCCCATGACTCCGTTTCCTGCAGGCGGCTCCGAGGGGTTCCCACCCTGTGCGTGTGCTCTGCCCTCACTGCCACGGCTGAGCGGGTCCAGCATCTGTGCAGGTGCCCCACTGCAGGACTGGGGAGCACTGCTGCCAGCTGTGGGACAGAGGGGCTGCCCTGGCTGGGAAGGAACCCTGGGGGACATTCCAGTCCCTTGTGCAGCTGGGAGGTGGAAGGTCAGGGAGATCTGCAGGCACTTGGCCTCCCAGTGGAATGGAAGTTGACTGCTGGAGCCCTGCCCGGTGCTGCCTGGAAGCCGGTCTGATGCTTCCTGACACTGACCTGCAGGATCCTGCTCCACTCCTCCCCAGGAAGGGGGGTCCCCAGAGCTGCTCCCACTGCCTGCACAGGGCACCCCTCTGCATGGAGGCGAGGGTGCTCATTGGATCAGTGTATCACGGACGTGGCATCCAGTGGCTGTTGCTGCCATCCAAAGAGGATGACAACGCCGAAGGGTATGGCATCTGGGGCAGATGGCATCCCATGAGGGTGACAACCAATAGCTGAGGATGGCATCTGATGGTTGGTTGTGGCATCCAAAGAGGGTGACACCTTTTAAAAGAGTGGCATCTCCAAAAGGGTTGGCTTCAGAGTCTGGTGGCATCACGTGGAGGTGGCATCCAATGGCTGCTGATGGCATCCTAAGAGAGCAACACCTCCAAAAGGAAACATATGGGGAAGATGATGTCCCACGGGGAAGGCATCTGATGGCTTGGAGTGGTATCCAAAGGGCTGGCATCCAGGGCAGATGTCATCCATGGAGGTGGCATCTGATATTTGGGGGTGGTATCCAAAGACAGTGACACCTCTAAGGGGAGTGGCACCTCCAAAGAGTGGCATCTCCAAAGAGATGGCCTCCAGGGCATTGTATCCTGTTGGGGCATGGTTCTCTGTCTTGCTCGAGCCCTGGAGCCCTGGTCCCTGCTGCATGGTTCTTGGCACTGGCCCACATCATCTGCAGCACTTCTGCCTTCCATCTGGCTGCCTCATTGCACTTGTGAATATTCATGACCCTCATTATCCTCTTTCACTCCTTGCTCCCACACTTAAGCTAAAAATAACTTTCCGGGGGGGGGGAAGGGATGTGCGGGGTGGGGGAGAGGCTCATCACCTCCCCCGGAGCTGGTTCCTTGGGGTCCCAGCTCTCCCATCCTAGGAGCCAGAGGCTTGGTTCAAACATGGGGTCACAGTGCAGGAGGGTGATGATGCTGGAAGTTTTAGGAGCTGTGGTCTCTAGGCTGGGGTGGCAGAGAGCCCAGGCCTCCTGCCCCATCTCAATGGCAACCTCCACTCTCTGCTGTGGGGTGCTGGATCTCCTGAGCCCAGGTTCTGATGATTTCTCTTCTGGCCACTGTTGGTTGTCTCAACTGGGCATGAGCACCTCTGTCATTGTCCCTTGTCCTGCACGGAGATGGCAGCATCATGGTGCTCATGGAGTGGACAGTGGGCACCTCTTCTGCCGGAGTCCCCTCCAGCTGGGCCCAGGCTTGGATTCAGTGATGACAATGGCAAAGATGGGGGTCCCTGGAGTACTGACACCTTCCCCTTTCCCCCTGTAGAGCTGAAGGCGACGGGCACAGCACACTTTTTCAACTTCCTCCTCAACTCCAGTGACTACCGCATCCTGCTGAAGGACGAGGACCACGACCGCATGTATGTGGGCAGCAAGGACTACGTCCTCTCGCTGGACCTGCACGACATCAACCGCGAGCCCCTCATCGTAAGCTGCCAGTGCAGGGCAGGGGGGAGCAGGTGGAAGGGGGTAGCTGGGCACTTTGGGGGCCTTTCAGATGCTTGATGGGCATAACTGGTGCTGGTGGGAAGGTGGTGGGGCCAGGTGGGAGTCCTGGTCTCCCCTGGGTTGGTGTTTCCACAGATCCATTGGCCCGCATCCCAGCAGAGGATTGAGGAGTGCATCCTGTCAGGCAAGAACAGCAATGTGAGTAACCACTATGAACCCTCTGCCTGGCACTGGAGGGGGCATTCATGTCCCTGTATTCTACTCTGGAAAAGCCATCCCCTACCATGTACAGCTAAGTCAAGATGGAGTGGCACTCCAGAGTGTTGCAGTGTCCTGTCACCCATTCTGTTCCAGCCAGGCAGGTCCTGGAGAGCTTTCTGGGCAAGTAGGAGGCCAAGCTCCCTATGCTGTTTCCTCCTACCAGCTGGGGCTGGGCCCGCCAGCTCATGGCCCATGCCAACCCCTGATCCATGCTGTCCCATGCCACATGCCATCCATCCAATGACCCGTTTCATCCCATGTGCACACCAGCATGGCCCCACTACAATCCATAGTCCCCGTGCTTGGGTTGACACATTCTTTGCTTCCCAGGGAGAGTGCGGCAACTTCATCCGCCTGATCCAGCCCTGGAACCGGACACACCTCTACGTGTGTGGCACTGGCGCCTACAACCCCATCTGTGCCTTCGTCAACCGTGGGCGCAAAGCCCAGGTGAGGGGCGGGAGGGATGGGGGTGCTGAGCTGGTGTCTGGCACGGTGGTGTCTGGCACAGTGGTGCTGGCACGGTGGTGCTGGCACAGCCACCATGGGCCTGCAGTGGGGTGGGTGCTTGGCTCAGCTGTGCTGGCTGCTGGGGGAGGTTGGGGGCTGAAAGCTGTGGGTGAGGGCAGGCTGGGGGTGACCGTGGCTAACAGTGTTGTGCTGCTGAGCGGGGCCAAGCCACCTCCACAGACCAAGGACTTCTCTTCACACTGGAACTTGGCTGTACTCTGATGGCAGCTTCCACACAACGTGCCCTCTCACCCTGCTGGCTGTAGCCACTGCTGGATCTCTACTGGGACAAGGGACATGTCAACTCAGCTTCCCACTTGCTGCCAGGCTGCTGAGCCCCTCACCGCAGATTCCAAGGATGCCAGCACCGGTGCTGCACAGAGAGAACCGGGCAGGGATTGTGCCATCACGTGTGGCCATGTCAGGAACACCCCCGGCTGGATGTCACCCAGCACCAAGGACCACAACGTGCAGTGAGAGGGTGGCATCAAAGCTGCATGCCACCAAGCAGGATGTGTGGCAGACAGAGGACAGAGAAGCATTTTCAGGACAACCCTGGGAGAGAGCCAGTCTCTGCAAGTAGCAGCATGAGTAATCCAGGGGTCCCAAGCCCTGTGAGGTGTCTGTCCCCTCCACACTGGAGTGACAGGTCCCAGGCTGTGTCTTCTCCTGAGGTTGGAGAGGGAGTCACCAGCCTGAACTGAGGGAGGATCACGGCGCTGGATATGAAGGACGGGCATCTGCCTCAGAGCCCCTAAGCTGGGCGTGGGCACTGAGAGGGGTGGATGCTGCTTAGACCACTCCAAATTGGGATTGAATTGGGACTGAACCGGGGAGTGGCAGCATATGAGGAGGACCTAGGGTGCTAGTGATATCGAGGACAGCACTAGTTGTCCAGCAGAGTTAGTGGCAGTGTGGAAGTGTTCCAGTGAGCCCATGGTGCTAATAGATTTGGTGCTGAGGCATTGCTCATCAACACAGGAGGAAAAAGGTGGCAGGCGCAATTTTTGAGCCCACAGGTGTGAGCCCAACCTGGCTGGCTGTGGGCAGCCATCTCTCCACTCTCTCCTACCCCATGCTAGGACACCCCAGTTCTGTGGGAGAGAGCAGGATCTATCCTGGAGAAGCTCCTGCTGGAGGCCAGCCCAGTCTGGAGCATCAAGGAACCTAGGGGGACAGCAGTGCTGCTGCTCAATGGGCATCCATCACCCCAGCTCATGTGGTCCCCTGCTCACCCCTGCCCTGGGGGCTCCTTCCCCTGCTGGCGCTAACTCTCTGCCCTGCTCCTTTTCCCCAGGGGTTTCCGCCGAGCCAGCCGGGAGGCCGGGAAAGCAGATCCACCGACAGCCCCCTCAGCCCGAGACCAGCACAGAGCAAGGTGGGAACCGGTCTGGGAGCCCGCCGCAGCCGTGCCCAGCAGGGGCGCACCGGAGCCGCGGGCTCCTTCATTCCACCGGCATGCTTCCGACCCCTGGGCCGGGTGCCCCGTGCCGTGGGCAGCCCCGCCATCCCCTTCCCTCCCAGCACAGCATCTCCCGGCCACCGGCCTGGCGTCGGCTTTCCTTCTCTCACTAACTCCTTCCTCCTAGTCCATGTAGGATCTCCCCCGTGGGGGGCACTGTCAGGGATGGTGGCTCTTCACCCACCGTGACTTTGCCTGACTCCAGGCTTGCCGTTGTCCCTTGGAAGTGGGACCATGTGTTGGCAGAGCCACAGGGCTTGGGATGATTCAGGGGAGGATGTTGGAGTGATGTGCAGAAGAGATGTTGGGTAGGGCCTACAGAAACATTACTAAGAAGCTGCTTCTCCTTGCCCCAAGAGGGGCTTATGTCGTCCTGGCAGGCAAGTGCACTCAGGGAGGTGATAGAATCCCCAGTTTCTGGGAACACCCCAGTGTGCAGCCCATCCTGACAGTGTCACCCTCAAGCCTCTCCCCTCTGGACTAACATGGGCCAGTGCATGGGCTGGGGAGCATGGGGAACATGGGCACCCCAGTGCAGCCTGGGGCTCCCCCAGCTCCTCGGGTGGTTGGGGGCCAAGGGTGATGCTTGGCAGTGAGCATCTCCCCAACTGCAGGCAGCTCCAGCTGCCAATTCCCCAGTGCCAGCTGGGAAAATTCCATTGTCATTTTAGGCTCCTCAGGTCACCCCAGTTCCTCTCTCCCTGCTGGGGAGAGGGTGTGTGTCCTAGCAGGAGCTCCCTGGGGGCTGCTAGCACGTGCTTCCTGGCAGCTATGGGCCATTTCAAGGTGCATTAGCCGATCAGCAGCACCAGCACCACAATGGTTCCTGTGTTGCCTGACCAGGAGGGTGAGATGATGGAACCAGTGCCAGGGCTATGCTGGAGAGAGAGAGGTTGTCCATGTGAGACATTTGCCCACTTCAGGAGCAGGGCCAGCGTTGGGCAGTGGTGTTTGTGATGATGATGGTGGCACAGACTGCACAGTGCAGTGATGTGGATGGTGAAACATGCCCATCTCTGGGCCTGGGTGCACCAGGAGGAGCAAATGCTCCTGTGGGAGATGTCCATGGTGAGATCCCAGCCCCTCGCCCCCTCTTGTTTTTCCCAGAGCCAGGGCTCCACCAGGACCCTGCTGGCCTCTCAGTGGAGCTGTCACCACGTCCATCATCCATGTGCCAAAGCCAGGGCACAGGGCCAGTGGGCATCTGCCCAGTTTGGTTGCTTAAGATTTCCCCCATGCCCAGGATCTCCATGGATGCTCCGTGCTGCTGCTTTGTCTCAGCTGAAGGTGGTCCCTGTGCCAGGGTGAGGAGTGACCTGGCTGGGCCAGCCTGTCCGTGTGTGCCCGCAGCCAGCACTGGCAGAGGATTTTGAGTGTGCCTCCAGAGGCAGCGTGGGTCTCGCTCCTGGCTGGGAACGTGTGATGGTGCCAGGCACGGCCACAGGGAAGGCAGAAGTGACAGTAGAGGAGACATCCCACAGAGCAGACACAGCATCTCACCGTGTGAAGAAAAGCACTGGAAAATGGCCCCTGGAGAGAGAAGTACAGTGGGTCCAGCAGCTGAGCTGTGCCAAGCTGTGCCGAGCTGTGCTGCAGGCCAAACCCTGCCTGCTGGAGCTGCTGGAACTGTGTGACCTTGCTGGGCAAGTGGCAAAGTGCTGCACAGCCAGCTGAACTGAAGAGACAGTCAGAGGGGATTTTTTCCCAGACCTGGGGGATGGATGCCCCACTTCAGCCTGATGGCTCAGCCAAGTCTCCAAGTGGTGGAGGGCATGGAGAAGCGCCTAGCATCTTTGGAGGAGTCACTCACAGGAGCTTCACCTTCTTATGAGACCTGCAGACAGACACCTTGTGTGGTCCATCCACATCTGTCCTCACTGCTCTGCACCATCCTGGAGGAGGCTGTCTCTCCTGGTGGGCTTTGGGAGCTGTCATGTGAGTAGAGGGGCTAAACTCTAACCAGCTGCTCTATTTGCTTCCTTCTCCAGGATTATATCTTCTACCTGGAGCCAGACAAGCTGGAGTCAGGCAAGGGGAAGTGTTCCTATGACCCCAAAGTAGACACCGTCTCTGCATTAATAAGTGAGTCCTGTGGCTCCCTGGTGCCAGTGCTTCCTGTGCTGGGCAGAGGGAATATGGAAGTGGAATGGAACAACTGCTCCCACCAGGACCAGGGTTCCTGCTCTGCCACCCCTGCAGGCTTCAGCTGGCCAGGCACCTGGCCCAGCAGATGTGGGGATCATGGTTACAGACCAGTGCCAACTTCCAGAACTCTCTGGCATGGTCACAGGAAGGGGCTACAGGTTGCCTGGTGGCTACCAGCCAGGTCTGGGGCTGGCACTTGAAGAAGGTGGGTGGATGGGATGAGGTGGGGATTCCTGGCTGACCTCTGCCCTCTGCAGATGAAGAGCTTTATGCTGGCGTCTACATTGACTTCATGGGCACGGACGCAGCCATCTTCCGCACCATGGGCAAGCAGACAGCCATGAGGACAGACCAGTACAATTCCCGCTGGCTCAATGGTGAGTTCAGGGGTCAGGTGCCCTGGAGACCTCATGGCTCTAGCACCAGAGAGGAGACCTGTCATGGGGTACTGCATCCTTCTGCCAGAACAGAGACAGCAGCCAGCATGAGCAGGTGGATGAGTGGGTGGATGGATGGATGGCTGACAGCTCACAGATAGGTGAATGGATGGACAGAAAATGTATGGGTGGATGATGGATTGATGGATGAATTGATGATGGATGGATGGATAAGGGATGAATTGATCATGGATGGATGATGGATGGATGGATAGTGGATAGATGATGGATGGATGGGTGGATGGATGGATCATGGATGAATTGATCATGGATGGATGGATGGATGTGAAGGCACAAGAGCAGGTATAGCTGTGTGGGGCAGTGACAGACATGCCTGGAGCTTTGCTGGGTGGTGGGAGCAGACTGGTGAGAGATGGGGCTGGTTCTGCTGGTGTCAGTGCATGGGTTTCTGCAGTGCTGAGATGTCAACCGTGTCGCCTGCAGTCAGTGACCCCGAACGTTCATTCTGCCCCCCTCGGAGCACCCCTGCCTGCGGGGCAGCAGCTGAGTAAACAGAGCAGAGCAGATGGGAGGATCCCGCCGGGCCGGGGAGCCAGCGGGGTGGTAACCCGAAGAGGGGGAGCTGTCAGCGCAGGCTGGGCACCGGCTGATGGATGGCAGGGAGAAGCTTCCTGAGAAGCTTCCATGCTGTGTGGTTCCTTCCTGGGGGGAAGACTGGTTCCCACCACCTTGCTTGTAGAGCTGGTGTATCTCTTCAACCTGTGGGCCTCAGGAATGCTCCCAGGGACCCAAGGAATGCTTCAAACCTCTCCTGGTGCACTGGAGATCTCAAGAGGCACCCAGTTCCTCAGATGTAGCTCTCACCCTGTGACCACAGCAGTGCTTTTCCTGTAGTGGAGTGATGCTGCAGCAGAGGGGGGCTCAGCATCCTGCTATGGTGTGGAGCAGGGGTGCCACTGGGCTGATGGTGCCATGCTGTGCTGTGCAATTCCAGACCCAGCCTTCGTCCGTGCCCAGCTCATCCCTGACAGCAGCGAGAGGAATGATGACAAGCTCTACTTCTTCTTCCGAGAGAAGTCAGCTGATGCCCCGCTGAGTCCTGGGATCTATTCCCGCATCGGGCGCATCTGCCTGGTAGGTCCCAGCATAGGACAGGCAGGGCAGTGGGCAGGGGGACAGGCAGGGCTGAGCACAGGGATCTCACTGTTGCAGAATGATGACGGGGGCCACTGCTGCCTTGTGAACAAGTGGAGCACCTTCCTGAAGGCCCGGCTCGTCTGCTCTGTGCCAGGACCTGATGGAATTGAAACGCATTTCGATGAGCTCCGTGAGTGTGAGAGGAAAGGGATGGGAGCCTTCTCTACCCCTGGAGGCTTAGGGGACACCCTGGGCAGAGCTGGGGACACCCCTGCTCCCCCCTGCCTCTTGCTCTTCCATGGGTAACCGCTCTGCCTGTACCCTGGTGTCCCTGCCCACCTTCCCTATGGTAACGCCTCCATTTTCTGTCCCAAGAGGACGTCTTCATCCAGCAGACTCAGGACACCAAGAACCCTGTTATCTACGCTGTGTTCTCCGCTTCGGGGTGAGTGCTGACCCTCCTGGCACAGTGCAGGAGAGGAGGGGGTTCTCAGCTGGGTGGGTGTCCTGGCAATGCCATGACAAAGGGTGGCAGCAGGTCCTTCCCCCCAGGTCGGTCTTCAAAGGCTCTGCTGTGTGTGTCTACTCGATGGCTGACATCCGCATGGTCTTCAACGGGCCCTTTGCCCACAAGGAGGGGCCCAACTACCAGTGGATGCCCTACACAGGAAAAATGCCCTATCCCCGTCCAGGCACTGTAAGTACCCCCGGGGCACCACAGCAGGAGAACCAGTGCCTGCCAGGCAGCCAGCACCCTCAGACCTGTGCTCGGGTACCAACTCACCAAGCACTGGTGACGTGTGTGCCACAGTGCCCTGGAGGGACCTTCACCCCATCCATGAAGTCCACCAAGGACTACCCTGACGAAGTGATCAACTTCATGCGCTCGCACCCGCTGATGTACCACGCCGTGTACCCCACACACCGCCAGCCGCTGGTGGTGCGCACCAACGTCAACTACCGCTTCACCACCGTGGCCGTGGACCAGGTGGACGCAGCAGATGGGCGCTATGAGGTGCTTTTCCTGGGCACAGGTACCCACGCCGCGCACCGCGGGGAACGCAGCATGCTCCGCCGCGGCCCCGGAGGGCACGGGCACCGCCAGGGCTGGCCAGAGCACGGTGCCCTCCACCGCTAAAATGGGCTGAGGGGCTGAGGCTGCCCCCCCGAGATCCCCGCCCCTCCTCAAGGCTCCAGATTGTTCTTTCTCTATCCCGATGCCATCCCACAGACCCTACTGTCCTGCCTGATCCTTCCCTTAGCCCAGCTCCTATCCCTGAAGCCAGTGATCCAGCATGATACTTCCCATCCTAGAGATTCTACCATGCAGCCTGGTCCTCCCCTTGTCGTGGTGCCTCTTCCAGGGGCCTCATTATCCAACCTTATCCTTTCCTGACCCTAGCACCCATCCAATGTGCTGCTTCCTATTGCCCATGCTAAGCCCGTTACCATCCAGCCTTGTGCCTTTCCTGCCCAGTTGCCCATCCCAGAGACACTGACATCCAGCCCTCAGATCTCAGTGCCCTTCCTGGGGGCACTATCATCCAGGCCAGTGCTTCCCCTGCTCTTAATGTGCATGCCAGAGCCCCCATGATCCATCTTGGTTCTTCTCTTGCCCTGGTGCATGTCCCCATGCTGCTCTGAGCGTTCTCTGGCACTCTCTAGACACAGCTGGTTAACTGACCTGGCACACTCCACCCCAGACATAGCTACCTGCCACAGCAGGAGAGAGATGGGGATGAGCCTGGGGGATCCTTCCTTCCCACAGCCCCAGCAGAGACCCGCTTCATAGACAGGGAGGGCGTGGGTGCCAGGGGTAGCACTGAGCACCTGGGCACTGTGGTGTATTGCAGATCGGGGCACTGTGCAGAAGGTCATTGTGCTTCCCCGGGATGACATGGAGACAGAGGAGCTCATGCTGGAGGAGATTGAAGTGTTCAAGGTAAGGGCTGGCATGTCCTTCACCCTCTGCTGAGTGTTCTTGACCCAGCCAACCGACCCTTTGGGAGAGCAGCCAGCCCCTTGAGACAGCAGCCAGCCCCTTGAGACATCAGCCAGTCTCTTGGGACACCAGCCACCTCTTGGCCAGCTCTGCAGGGACTCCAGGCTTTGGTCCTCCTGCTTGCTGCCCACTCACATCTCCCCCTGCCTGCTCTGCCTGCTCCAGCTGCCTGTGGTGGGGTCTGGGGTGCCCACCCCAGGGCTGTAGCATCAGTCCAAGCAGTTATCCCTCCATCTTCTTCATTCCTGCTCTCATCCAGGTGCCAGCACCCATCAAGACGATGACCATCTCCTCTAAGAGGGTGAGTCATAGCACACGGCAGGGGACTGGGTGGGCAGACGCCATCCTGGGCCCAGCTGTGGCATTGCCTAGCATCACCACAGCACCAGAACAGCAGGTTTGCAGGGGCCCTAATGCGGAGGGGATGAGGTAGTATCTCATCCTGTCCTCTTTGTCCCCAACAGCAACAGCTGTATGTGTCCTCGGCCGTAGGCGTGACCCACCTGGCCCTGCACCGCTGTGACGTGTACGGGGAGGCCTGTGCCGACTGCTGCCTCGCCCGGGATCCCTACTGTGCCTGGGATGGCAGCGCCTGCACCCGCTACTCCGCCTCCTCCAAGAGGTACCGGGTGGGGAGGGAGAGAGGCACCGAGGGACCCCCCAACCACAGACTCCCCCTCTCACCCCTCACTTCCCCACAGGCGGAGCCGGCGTCAGGATGTCCGGCACGGCAACCCCATCCGGCAGTGCCGTGGCTACAACTCCAATGGTGAGTGGGTCTGGGGCAAGGCCTTGCAGCATGGGGCAGCTGGGAGGGGAGGCTGAGGACACAGGGCTGGAGTTGGGGACATGGGGATTCCTTGGTGGATTGATGGTTTTGTGGGTGGGTGTGTGGGAAGATACATGTATGAATGAGTGGGTGGTTGTATTAGGGAGGAAGATGAACATAGATGAGTGGATACAGTGGGGATGAGAACAAGCACAGATGAATGGGTCGGTTCATGGATGGGTGAATGGGATGGATGGATGGATGCGTTGGGGAGTAGGATGAACATGGATGGATAGATGGATACACTAGGGATGGAAAATGGATGGATGAATAGATATGTTGGGGAGGAGATTGAACAGATTTGAATGGATGGATAGAGGGATAAATGCATGGGTGGATGGATGGATGAATGGACACGAACCCTTGGAGATAGAGTGGGCTGGGGAGAAGTGCAGTGGGGTGGGCGTGACCTGGCTGCCCATGGCCCCTCTGCAGCTAACAAGAACACTGTGGAGGCCGTGCAGTACGGGGTGGAGGGCAGCACAGCCTTCCTGGAGTGCCAGCCCCGCTCGCCCCAGGCCAGCATCAAGTGGCTGCTGCAGAAGGACAACAGCGACCGGCGGAAAGAGGTAGGGCAGGGCACGGCTCTGGGGGTGCCGGGGGTGCCGGGCGCCGTCCGGCTGAGCCGTGCCCCTTGTCACCCCCAGCTGCGGGTGGAGGGCCGGGTGCTGCGCACGGAGCAGGGTTTGCTGCTGCGCGCCCTCCAGCTCAGCGACAGCGGCCTCTACTCCTGCACCGCCACCGAGAACAACTTCAAGCACACGGTGACCAAGGTGCAGCTCCGCGTCCTCAGCAGCCGCGCCGTTCACGCTGTGCTGGTCCAGGCGGAGACCCCCCCTGGCCTGCCGGGTGCCCCCACTCCACGCTACCAGGACCTGCTGCAGCTCCTCAGCCAGCCCGAAATGGGACTCCTGGACCAGTACTGCCAGGGCTACTGGAGGCACACGGCCTCCAGCCCGCCNCCGCCCCCCGCCCCGCCGCAGCCGCTGGCTGGCCTCAAAGCCAAGGAGCAGCAGGACCAGAAGAAGCCTCGAAACCGCCGGAATCACCAGCCAGAGACCTATGGGCATACATGAAACCATCATCAGGGACTTTGCTAGCACAGTGGTCTATTTTTCCCCCCTTTTAATATTAAAAATATCTATAAATAAATATATATATATATACATCCACGCACACACACACACGCAGACACACGCGCTCCCTCCTCCCACGGGAGGTGGTGCTTCTTTGTAGGCTGTACACAGTCACTGGGGTGGTGCTGCCCCCGCCTCCCAGCCCCGGGGAGGAGCAGGGACCCCTGAGATGGCTCTGCAGCCACCATCGCTGTCTTCCCCCCTGCCAAGGACCCCCAGATCCAGTTGTGCAGAGACCACGGGTCACCACAGCCACTCTCCCACACAGCTGGGGCATGGCACCGTGCTGGGGGATGGATGTGCTGGTGTGGGAGGGGATGATGCCTTGGGGAGGGTGAGGGTGGGGGGAGATAGTGCCAGACAAGGTCTGCCCACTGCAAGCTGGGCATGGCCATCATAGCTTTGTGCCTCAGTTTCCCCACAGGGTTATGGAGGAGCAAGTGCTTTCTGTGGGGAAGCTGTAGACCACCAGGCAAGCTGAGGGGGAGGGGTGAGGGTACACAGCTCTGTCTCCTCTCTGGGGGCTTGGCAGGGGTGAGATGGGATCTCGAGGTAGCACTGAGGTGTTCAGGCAATAGTGGGGGCTTGGTGCCAGGATCTCTGGATGGAGAAGGGAAGAAGAAGGGGCCGTGCTGGTGTAAAACCTCGAGCAGCTGCTGGTGCTTGGTGACAATGGCACCCAGAGGTGTTTGGGGCACCCAGCCCATCAGCCACCCTCTTGGGGCACCCCGGTGGGTGTGGAGGGTTGTAAATAGTTGTACATGGGAAACACAGGGGTGACCAGGGCTGAGTAAGTGCTCCCTGCTGCAGCTAGGGGCACTCCCAAATAAACACTGGCTTTGGGACAGACACGGGCGCCTGCGTGTGCTCTGTAGGGGACAGACCCGGCCCCCACCACGAAATCCCCTGAGCCCTGCCAGGGGAGGCACTGGGTCACTGCTGCTGGGGGGCAGGACAGGGGGTACGGGGAGGTGGCAGTAGTGGGTGGTACTGCTGGGTGTTGGGGTACGCTGGGCTGGACTGGTGGCTGGCACCAGCACTGAGTGTTGCTGAAGGCACTGGGAGCACTCAGGCTCACTACTGGGGACACTGAGGAAAGCACTGGAGCAGTAGGATATGGTACTGGGAGCTGGTACCTGGTGGCACTGGGAGCATGGAGCAGGGGAGAAACTTTACAGAGGGCACTGAGGCTGGTAGTGGAGGATGCTGGGAACATTTTGATCGATACAGGGGTGGTACCAAGCTCCTCTGAGTAGTTCCTGGAAGCACTGGGGTCAGTGCTAGAAGGTCCTGGGCTGTATCAGAGGTGGTACTGGGCACACTGGAGGTTAGCAGTGGGCAGTACTGAGGCATTAGGATTTGGTAGCAGGAGCTGGTACTTGGTGATGCTGGGAACAGTGGTAGGGAAGTGGTGATGGTTCTGTAGGGGTGGCTGGGGGTTCTAGTGGGCAATATTGAGCTGTAGCAGGGCACTCTGTTCAGTACTGGGGTAGTGGAGGTGGTACTGGGCTCCTCTGGGCACTCTTGAGAGGCCCTGGTGTGAGTACTGGGGATGCTGGGGCTATGCTGAGGTGAGTACTGGGTTCACTGGCAGCATGCAGAGCTGTACTGGGGGTGTGCAGGGCTGTACTGGGAGCATTGGTCTGTACTGGGGGTGCTGGTCTGTACTGGGAGCACTGTGCTGTACCGGGAGCACTGGGTTTTACTGGGAGCACTGGGCTGTACTGGGAGCACTGGGTTGTACTGGGGGCACTGGTCTGTACTGGGAGCTGCGCTGGGCGCTTCCGCCCTCTGGCGGCCAAGCGGAGCACTGCAGGAGAGCCGCGGCGGGGCGGGGGAAGGGGGAGCGTTGGGGACATATGGGGGGTCACGGTCACTGGGCTGTACTGGTGTCACTGGGGCAGTCCGGGCAAGGCCTGGAGTCACCGGAGATGGGGGGACACTGAGGAGTTACTGCGGTGTTCCTTGGGATGCTCCGTTTTGCTGCGGTGGTCACAGTGGCAATGGAGGGCACTAGGGACATAAGAGAGGGGCACTGGGAATGCACACTAAGAGACCCAGAGGCATTGTGGGGGGACTCACTGCTGTTGCGGTGGTAACAGAGGTGACACTGCAGTGGCCCTGGACGTTGGACAGGGATTTTTTTTAATTTGGGAGGTACATGGTCCCCACACAGGAACTGGAATTGCTTGGGAACGCTGGGATTTCTTCCGTAGTCGCTGTTACAGGAGAGAGCTTTGAAACCCTGTGGAGAGTATGCGGGTATCCCTGAGGACATTGTGCAGGTGTTGCTGGAGCGCCCGGGGACACCATGGAGGTGATGCTGATCTGGCCTGGTGGCACTGGGAGTGCACACTAAGGGTACCGGGCACACTAAGGGCAGCCAGGGAGCATGGGGATATTAGTGGAAGGTTCTGGAAGGGTCCCTGGGGAGACAGGGTATGGTGACTGAGGCTGACATTCTATCACTGTGGGGACTGCCTGTGGGGACACTGGCATGACTTACTGGGGTGGGACAATGGGCACTGGTCCAGAGCAGGGGGTATGACCAGGTGAGATGGGGACAACGGGGACATTTGCTGCCACTATGACCAGATCCCAGAAAACAGACCATCCCAACCCCCAGTTCCAAAACCCCTGAGGTCCGCAGCAGAGCTGGAGCTGAGTAGGGGTCCCACTTCCCCCAGGGTGGCTGGGTCACTGCCCCAGCCCCAGGATGGAGGTAAAACTGGGAACTGGTCGGGCTGCCCCCCCCGCCCCCGGCAGAAGTGCTGACACCGGGAACCGCGGGATTGCTGAGCTCAGCCCGCTGCAGATTGAAGGGGGTTTATCGGGGGGGCCCAGCTTAAGCCCCGGGTGCTGAGCGCAGCCCCCCGGCAGGCGGCCCCCCGGGACCTTGGCCCCGTCCTTGTCGCACACCGGGTGCACGGCGGTGGCGGTGGCGGCGGCACCGGGAGCCAGCGCTGGAGGCGGCGGGAAGCTGGAGCTCATTGCCCATCTTGGTGCTGACCTCCAAGGAGCGGGTGGTGAACCGCAGGGCTGCGGGGCTGAGGATGGGAGCCGGGGCCAGTGCCGAGGAGAAGCATTCCCGAGAGCTGGAGAAGAAGCTCAAGGAAGACGCTGAGAAGGATGCCAGGACCGTCAAGCTGCTGCTGCTGGGTAAGGGGGAGACAACACCCTGGGGGACATACCCATCCTTTGTGAATCTCACCCTAACAGCCCACCCAATGCACCCCTGAAACCTATCAGTGTCCCTCAACCCAACCAGCACCCCTCAATCCAACCAGCACACCCCAGAGCTGCCCCTGAACCCAACCAGCCAAGCCAACATTCCCCTCACCCCAGATGAACCCCCAGACCCAAGCAGCCCACCCTCACATTTCATTCAACATTCTCCTGACTCACTCAGGACCCTTAAAACCAAGCAGCCCACTCCAACATCACCACCACTCCCAGCAGCCCTGAACCAAACCTCCCCATCTCAAGAGCCCACCCAATGTTTCCCTGATGCCTCTGGCAGCTTTAAACCAAATCAGCACAACCCAGGAGTGCCCCCAACAGCCTCCCACTCCCAGGCATCCCTAAAACCAACCAACCCCTCCCCAATAAAACACCCAAAAATTTCCTTGACCCCACTCTAAACCCAACCAGTTCAACAGTCTCCAGGTCCCTGCTCCTAAGGAACCCTAAACCCAGTCAGTCCACTCTAGCAGTCCTCTGACCCCCACAGCATCCCTAAAGCCAACCAGTCAACCCCAAAAGCCCACCCAATGTTTTCCTCTCTCCCTCAACACCCCTAAACCCAAGCAGCCACTCCAACCTCCAACAGCCCCTCCATTCCCAGGATCCCCTAGACCAGCTCATCCCAACTTGCTCAACACCCCCTACCAGGCACACCAAACACGACAGACCGTCTCAATAAGAAGATGAGACCCTGAGATCCTAAGGCCCTAAGATCCACCCTAAAATCCCTTGGCTTCTATATATCCCTGAGCCCCACCAGCCCACCTAACATCCTCCCACTCCCAGGTCTCCCAGTCCCAACCAACCCATCTTAAAAGCCTTCACTAACACTACCTCTCACTACCCCAGCCCGTCAACACCCTTTCCTCATCCTCCTAGGGACCCCCATGCAGCCCATACCACCATCCCATGTCTGTCCCTGAAGCCCCCTTGTGTTGTGTGTCCCTCCCAGTCCTTCCCAGTCCTCCAGTGGTGCCTGAGGATTGGGGTGCTGTGTATGTGCCACGGGTGTCATCATCGTCCTCACAGCCTGGCCCAGGACACATCCCCCTGCACAGCCACAAGTTTGGGGCATTGGGTGGTGGGTGGCAGGGTTGCAATGCCACCATGTCCCCGACCCCTCCCTTGGGTTACTGAGAGTGTCCCTGCTGAGCTGCTTCAGATCCCATTAGACACAGCGGCTCAGCCTAACCTTAATGCCACTGGCACCAGGCTGTTAATCCCCCTACACACCCTGAGCCATGGACCGGGCATAGCCAACAGTGCCTGCAGCCATGTCAGGCACCAGTGACCAAGATTCTCAGTGAGCCAGCACAGGGCTCAGCTGGGAGTGCCCATGGCAAGGGCACCACCGTGACCCACGTTTTGTCCCCTTAGGAGCAGGGGAGTCGGGGAAGAGCACCATTGTCAAGCAGATGAAGTAAGTTCCAAAGGGGGGTCACTTGATTGTGCCCACCATGCAAAGTGTCTGTCCCACACTGTAGCCATGGGGTGCCCCATCCCACTGTGCCTCACTCTGCCCCATGCCACTGCCATGGGGTGCATCCATCATGTGTCTCAGCTCCATAGCACCCAGCTGAGCCCCGTGCCTGTGATCTTCCCTGGCCAGGATCATCCACCAAGATGGTTACTCACTGGAGGAATGCCTGGAGTTCATTGCCATCATTTACAGCAACACACTCCAGTCCATGCTGGCCATTGTGCGGGCCATGACCACCCTCAACATCCAGTATGGGGACACGGCTCGCCAGGTGAGGAGCATTTCATGTTGGGCAGGGGTTCCTGCATTCCATGTTGGGCAGGGCTGTTCCCCCCAGGCCCCACTGAACCCCTCTCCCTCACAGGATGATGCCCGTAAGCTGCTGCACCTCTCGGACACCATTGAGGAGGGGACCATGCCTAAGGAGATGTCAGAAATCATTGGGCGGCTCTGGAAGGACTCGGGCATCCAAGCTTGCTTTGACCGCGCCTCCGAGTACCAGCTCAATGACTCTGCGGGCTAGTACGTGGGGTGGGGAGCGTGGGTGGGGGAGGCATGAGGGAGGTTCCAGCCTGTGTCTCATGCCCACCGCCTGCCTGGCCAGCTACCTGTCAGACCTGGAGCGCCTGGTGACCCCCGGCTACGTCCCCACAGAGCAGGACGTGCTGCGTTCCCGCGTCAAGACAACTGGCATCATCGAGACCCAGTTCTCCTTCAAAGACCTTAACTTCAGGTGAGAGCCAGGCCCCCAGTGAGGGCTGGTGCCAGGGGCTGGGCAGGGAGTGGGGGGTGCTGACCCTCCCTTGTCCTGCCCAGGATGTTTGACGTGGGCGGACAGCGCTCGGAGAGGAAGAAGTGGATCCACTGCTTTGAGGGTGTGACCTGCATCATCTTCATCGCGGCTCTCAGTGCCTATGACATGGTCCTAGTGGAGGATGATGAAGTGGTGAGGAACGCTCATTGCCTTGCACCCCCATCTGCTTTGTCCCTGTCATGGCTTGGGTGTCACCATGGGGCTGTGTCCCTCCACAGAACCGCATGCATGAGAGCCTGCACCTCTTCAACAGCATCTGCAACCACCGCTACTTTGCCACCACCTCCATCGTCCTCTTCCTCAACAAGAAGGACGTCTTTCTGGAGAAGATCAAGAAGGCTCATCTCAGCATCTGCTTCCCGGACTATGACGGTGAGTGTGGCAGTGGCTGGTGCTGGTGGGGTGCTGCTGGAGGGTTGGGTGCCACCACCCCTGCAGGATCCCCCACCAGGTGTCCTCAGCACCCCATGCAAGTGGTGCCACAGGAGCCTTGTTGAGGGAGCTTGCACGGTTTACCCACCCGAGGGAGCACTGGGTAATCCTGGGCCGGCACTCTGGTGAGGGACACCAGCCCAGGAAGGGATCCCGCTCACTGCCACACCACCAGGTCCCAACACCTATGACGACGCGGGCAACTACATCAAGCTGCAGTTCCTGGAGCTGAACATGCGACGGGACGTGAAGGAGATCTACTCCCACATGACCTGCGCCACTGATACCGAGAATGTCAAGTTCGTCTTCGACGCTGTGACTGACATCATCATCAAGGAGAACCTCAAGGACTGCGGGCTGTTCTGAGCCCCAGCCGAGCACCCCCTTCCCTGGGGCCCAGCCCCGCTGCTGACCCCATCCCACCTCCACAACCATCTCCGCTTGCCCGAAACCCCTGGGATTTGACCTGCTCAGCTCCAAAGCCACCCCTGGTGAAGAGGGGAGGGGAGGGTGGGGGCACAATCTCACTCCCCCTCCCCACCAACTGTCCCACCAGTAAGGACTGTGGGGCCCCCAGTTCTGCTGGGGGTCTCTGGGACTCCAGGTCCTAGGGGTACCTGGATGACCCTGGATACTACAGATTGCTGGATACTTTCAGGTGCTGCAGGTCCCTGGGTAACCCTTGGAGCTGTGGGGTGCAGGGGTTCCCTTGGGTGCTGAGGGCCATGAGTACCCCTTGGAGAAGAGGGGTGTTTGGGGGTCCTGGGTGTCCCTAGGTATTTGAGGGATCCTGGGGTCCCTGGGTTCCCTTTAGAGCTGAGAAGTGCTGGGGGTTCCCAAATGACCCTTGGCACTGGGGAGACTGGGGGGCTTTGGGTACCCCTTGGAGCTGAGGGGTGTTAGGGGTTCCCTTGGGTGCTGGGGGTTCCTAGGTGCCCTCTGAAGTTCTGGGTGGTGGGGTGGTCCCTTGGGTGCTGCTGGGTGTCCATGAGTGCCCCCTGGAGCTGCCGGTGCTGGGAGTCTCCAGGAACCCCTTGGAGTTGGGGGTCCTTTGGGTCTGGGGTGTCCATGGATGATCCCTGGGGCTGGGGGTTCCTGTGGGCTGCTGGGTGCAAGGGGTGCTCCAACTCCCTCTGGGCTACAGATCATTGGGTGTTCCTGGGTACTGGGTGTCCCCAGGGACTGTGTGATACTGGGCTCCCTTTGTGCCACTATGCCACTGCTGCAAAGCCGGGGGTAGTCATGTGTTTGTTCCCTCACCACCCCACAGCCCCTCAGGGTAGGGTTTAGCCCTGCAGCATCATCCCAGCAACACCCCCAAGGGTCCCACCACTGCCCTCACCTGCCACGACCAGGGGCTTCTCCTGACTCCAGGGGGATGCCAACCCACCCTGCGTCCTTCTCCCACCCCCAGGGACCACCCCAGGCCTCCCACAGAGGTGAAGCCTCCCTGCCCATTCCCATGTCACACAGGGCGTTTCAGTATATATGATGGTTCTCTTTTTTTTTTTTTTCCTTTCTACATTTTATTATTTCAAACCATGTGAACAATTCGGTAAAACATCCTGTGGGAAAAGCGAGGCCGCAGGCACCGGCTGAAGGGTCCCCCTGGGCTGGGGGGACAGCGGGGGCCACTCTGTACAGCGGGCTCTCCTCGCCCTATGCAACAGCTAGCCCTAAAAACTAGGCTTAGAAAGAGGGGGGGATAGAGGCAGTGGGCAGCACCCCCTGCCCACCCTCCTGCCTGAGCTGCCCATCGGGATGGGGGCAGCAAGGCGGGGTAGGGTGCAGACCCTCCCCCCAAAGGCACACGGTTGGGGGGTGGGCTGGCCATGGAGGATGCCACCACCATGTAGCACTTGATGCTTTTAAATAGTTTGGTAAAAAGGTTTCTTTAAAAAGTAACCTGTGCCCAACCGGTGTGGTGTGGGTTTTTTGCATGGTTTTGGGTTTGGTTTTGTCGTTTTTTCTTTTTTTTTGCCTTTTTTTCTTTCTTCTTTCTTTTCTGGTTTTACTAAAAGGAATGTCATCGGCCGTGTTTGTGGCTGGGTGGGCATCCCCGAGGGGATCCTGTGCCTCCCATGCCAGCAACACTTGCAATGTAAACAGTGAGAGCCCCAGGGCTCAGAGTGAATGAAATGGGGGCTGGAACGGTTCAAGGGGGTACAAACCAAGATTAAAACCTTGTCTTCCCTGGAAGGGCAATGCCGGTGAGGAGGAGGACAATGGTGGGGGGCAAACACGTGCGGCAGGGGATACAGGGGCCCTGCCACCGTGCTGGCACTCAAAGTCTCTTTATGTGGTGGGCGGAGGAATGAATCCAAAGAGAAGCAGGAGTGGGAGATGGTGTGGTCCTTCCTTTGCAGCTCCTAGGAGAGAGAAGCCATAAGCAGGGGAGAATCTGGGGACAGGGCAGCCTGCAGCTGGCAGGCTGTGCCCTGCCCGTTCCTGGAGGATGGTCCATGACCACCCCATTTGAGGCGCCACCACGGACACCACCACTCACCTGGGCAGCGCCGCCCTCAGAAGAGACCACAGTCCTTCAGGTTGTTTTTGATGATGACGTCGGTGACGGCGTCGAAGACGAACTGCACGTTCTTGGTGTCCGTGGCACAGGTGAAGTGGGTGTAGATCTCCTTGGTGTCCTTCCGCTTGTTCAGGTCCTCAAACTTGCTCTGGATGTAGCTGGCTGCCTCATCATACTTGTTGGCCCCTGGGGAAGAAGAGACACTGGGCTGCCCCACAGTTGCCCAGAGCCACCAAAGGGTTTGGGCTTGGCTTTGGCCCGCCACAGCCACGGTCCTGTTGCCAAATTGAGGCTCCAGAGGCAGAATGAGCCTCAGATAACCTCCGTCAAGGCAGCTGACCCTTGTGTGGCATCCCCCCAAATCTCATCCCATGTCGTGGGGCACCCCAAACACCACCACACCCCACTTGCTGCCCCAACCCACTGCTCCTCAGGCACAGGGGAGTCAGCATCTCTGTCCCTACCACCTCCTGCTACCCTGCCTGGGGAAAGGCATCACCCACTGCCCCTGCCAGGAGGGCGGGGCACTAAGGGTCCCAGGGGTACCTGTGTACTCAGGGAAGCAGATGGTGAGGGAGCTGTGCACGATCTTCTCCTCAAAGAGGTCCTTCTTGTTGAGGAAGAGGATGATGGATGTGTCTGTGAACCACTTGTTATTGCAGATGCTGTCAAAGAGCTTCATGCTTTCATGCATCCGGTTCTGGCAGGGAAGACAGCAGCATGAGCCAGGCAGCACCCACCCCAATGCTCCCCAAAATGCCAGTCCCCATGCTCCTGCCTGCCTGGGCAGGGGATGCCAATGGCCCTGCAAAAGGCTTGGGCCACACTGGCCAGGGTACTGGTGGCCACCAGAGGAGGGGCTGCTCTCTCAGCTTCCCACAGAGGGGATGGCTCATGGCAATGGTTCCACCCCCACAACTCACCATCTCCTCATCTTCAGCCAGCACCAGGTCATAGGCACTCAGGGCCACGCAGAAAATGATGGCTGTCACCCCCTCGAAGCAGTGGATCCACTTCTTCCGTTCAGAGCGCTGGCCACCCACATCGAACATCCTGCAGCAGGGGGGTGATGCAGGGATGGATGGCAGCTCCCAGCCCCACCACCCTCACCCCATGTGCTGTTTCAGCGTTCCCAGCTGCCCAGAGGAAGAGCAGCACCGGTGCGGGCAGAGCATGGTGCCTCTGTCTCAGGGATTTTGCCAGTACTGAGGATCTGTCTCAGCTCCGGCTGCCAGGACAGTGTCCGCACTCATTGCCCAGATGAAGCAAATCCCTGATGTGAGCTGGGGCAGGATCAGGCCACCTTTCCCAGGGGGTGTCAGTATTATGTTCCCGAGACCTGCTCCAGAGCAGGCACAGCAGGGCTTTGCCTGAGACCTTGGACCAAGGGGAGCCAAGTCACTGTGGGCTCAGCAGGATTGTGGCAGCAGCAGGGCTCAGGGATGATCCCAATGCACCGTGTGCCTCTCCTGCCATGGGCACCAGAGGATGCCCTGCTTCCATGGAGAAGAGCCCAGCAGCAGCATTCCACTTCCACTGCCATGCCCACCGGCAACTGCTTGGCTGGTGGGAAGGCTTCCCCACTGGGGACACAGTACACTGCCCCCAGACCACCCCCACTGCCACCTCCAGAGTGCTGCCCTGGCAATGCACCAGGGTGACGTCAGGGCTCTTGCAAGTCCCCCACATTCAGAGAGGACCCCAGCAGATCTTTTTAACATCAGCTCTGTTGCCATGGGACTAAATCCCCTGGGGATGTGCACAATGGCAGCTTTTTGCCTCTGAAACTGGAGCCCTGATTATTTCCCGTGGGTTTTCAGTGGAAAGCAACCACGGGGTGCAAGCAGTGTTGTCACTGCCTAATCCCGAGAGCCCAGCCACTGCCCAGCGCCCTTCCTGCAGCGGAAGCAGCGTCACAGCAGCGGGAGGAGGGATGCCTTCCCCCTCCCCTCCTCGCCAGAGCCTGGATCCGCCCCCCAGACTGAGCTTTGTGAAGTGTTTCTGAGGCTGTTCCAGCAATTTCAGCGGTTTCCGCTCTCTGAGGCAGCAGTTCCCGCCATGAGCAAACCAGGAGGTGGGGGGAACTGAGTGCATGCAGTGTGCATCCATGGTCCATCCCAGAATGGGGAGGAAGGGGTTTTTTTGCTTTCAAAAAGGCAAAGGGGCAAGAAGTCAGACATACTTGAAGTGCAGGTCCTTAAAGGTGAAGTGAGTCTCTACGATGCCTGTGGTCTTCACCCTGGTGCGCAGCACATCCTGCTGGGTGGGGATGTAGTCAGCACGGGCTATCCTCTCCAGGTCGTTCAGGTAGCTGGGGACAAAGAGGAAAGGTGCTGTGGGAGCTGGATCATGGGGCATGACCCACCCAGATGCCATGGGACATCCCCACACTGGCCCAGAGGCTCCTGTCCATCTCTCAGCATTGTTCAGTTGAGGAGGGCAGTGCCAAGCTGGGATGCAGAGCAGAGGTCCCCATGTGCATACTGAGGTCACTCTGTGTCCCTGCCAGACACAGCCAGGGCAGGACACCAGTGGCCAGGGTGACACAGGTCACACACAGGACTGAGGGATTGGGGGCAGTGTGCTGGCACTGGGAGCCAGGCAGAGGATGCAGCCGGGGCTGAGGGGCTCGCCCTGTTTCCCTGGCCGTTTGCACAGGGGGGAAACGGCAAGAGGAAAATATTCAGTGCTATGGCAACCAGCTGCAGTGCCGGCGGAAACAATCGATGGCGCCATGCCATTTATAGTCAACAACACAAAGGGACGGCATCCTGGGAGGAAGCAGAAGGCGGGAGGCCGGAGAGACAGGGAGCAGCGCCGTGGGGGGCTGCAGGCGTCCCGAGCCCCCCCGGGAAGCATCGCCTGCCCTGCTGCCTGCAGGGCCCTCGCAGAGGTGGTGGCTGGGTCCCCAATGTGCAACACCCACCAGGACTGATGAGGACTGCCTGGGGGATCAAGGCAGGTTTTGATTTTGCCAGCTCACATTGCTTTAATTGGGTTACTACAAACGGGCTCCTTTAAGCAAATTAGGCTTGTCTTAATTATGGCATTTGTGGCCCTGTAATCTGGTGAAAGCCAGATTACAGCCCGCGAGGCCATAGGGATCCTTGGCTCCAACTGCAGCACGGCCACTCGCCAGCTCCTGGGAAACTCTGCAGCATGTCAGGGCAAGGCCAGAGCTGGAGGTGCCCCAGGAGCCTGCTGTGAGCGTGAGGGTGGAGGACCTGCACGTTACTGCCGCAGAGCAGCTCAAAAACAGCCGGAAACACACATGGCCTCTGGCTGACACAAAACAGGAAACGCCACAGCAGGGCCCTGTGCGGCGCCACAGGCTCTTGGACATTGCATCAAGCCCCGGGGTGCTGGTGAGCACCACCCTGGCACCCCAAACTCCTGGAACCCCAGGAGGCAGAGGAGGAACAGGATGGGGGCTGCTGTGCTGCAGACAGCTGGGGTAGAGGTGGGCCGTGTGCTGGGCATGGCACAGGGCTCCTCATTCCCAGGCTGTCCTGTTCCAGCAGGACCATGGGCACATCATCCCTGTGAGATGGGCAAGGGATTGGCCATTGTGTGGGCATCTCCAAAGGGCTGGAAAAAGGCTGGAGCAACAGCTTGAAGGTGCTCCTAATTAATGGTTGTCCAACCTCCCACCATGTGCTAAATGCTTCATTAATGGCACTGACAGCGACAGGCACTTGGCAGACACTGTGCAGATGCACCTGCTCCAAGTGTGTGTGCGAGGCTTCCTGGCACCTCCTGGGTATCCTGTGCTCCCAAACCAGCACCCACTGCCAGGGAAATGCCAGTGCTGACTGGGGAGTGATGGGGCTGAGCACACAGAGGCTGGGGAAGGCGGGTGTGTGCCCATCAGGAGGAAGTGAAAGCTGTGTGTGCTGGGGAAAAGAGCTGACAGGAGCATCTCCAGGTTTGGTGCTTGCCAGGAGTGTTCCTGCAGTCTCTTCCCCACAGTGACCTCAGTGCAAAAGAGGGACCTGATATTGCCATGCATGAGGGGACAGCTGGGGAAACCACTTGCCCTGGGATGTCAGTGAGTCCCAAGCGTGTGGGATGCCAGGTGAGGCAGGCTTGGTGGGGTGTTCCTGGCACTGCAAGCTCCCCCCACACTGCTTTACCATAAGGGGTCTGGGTGGAGAGGGTAGGAGGGCACTGTGCAAGCTGAATGCAGACTCAGCTGTGTTGCTCTCTCCAGCAATGGTACATTAGGCAGATTAACTTTATTTATTAATCTCTTCAAGGATAAACCCAACCAGCTGCAGCAATTTATCTACCTAAATGCCAATTTGCTGGATAATGTACAAGTGTAACACAAAGTCTTTCTGTATAAAAACAGTTAAAAGAAAAAGAAAAGCCTCTTGAGCATCCTACTCATCCTCTTCAGACCTAAGTGTCCCCAGGGCTTTCCTTGGGAATTTTTCCTGCCTTGACAATCCATGAAGGGTGATGGAGATGGTGAGGACCCTGGCTGTATTCATGAGTGGAGAGCATCTCCTGGGGAAGGGCAGCAGGGACAGAGCAGTGGCAGGAGGGGGATGCCCCAGTGCCCCTCCTCCCAGGGTACACAGCACCCCGCCAGAGAAGGAAACAGCTTTTGAAACATCCGCCTTCCCAGTTCCGCTCCGGCTCAGCCCAGCACCGTGCGGGAAGTGACAGCACCAGCTCCTAAACCTGGTGACGGTGAACAGCAGCCCCTGGGGGTATGCTCTCCTGCTTATAAAAGCACTGTGGCTCACAGGGCTCAGCTGAGCTGAGGCAGAGGAGGGGGTACTCACTAGGCAGCAGAGTCGTTCAGCTGGTACTCTCGGGAGCGGTTGAAACAAGCCTGGACCCCGTTGTCAGCCCACAGTCTCCGGATGACATTGGCCAGGTCCTCTGGCATGATGCCCTGCTCCTCAGCAGTGGAGGAGAGTGCAAACAGCTGCCGAGCATCATCCTGCAGGGGTAAAACAGCTTGAGCATTGGTGTGGACTTATCAAAGCTCAATCTGCCCCAAAGGACCTGATGGGAGCCCACCAGGGAACAGCAGAGCTTGGGCTGAGCCACCTTTAATCCTAGTCCAGTTTTGGGCACATCTGTTTTAGCTGCCAAGAACCTCCATCCCTGCCAGGCACAGTGGGAGCAAGAGAGCACCTACCGCTCTGGAGGAGTCTCCAAAGTCAATCTGCAGGTTCCCCATTGCCTTGATGATAGCCATAATGGACTGGATGGTGTTGCTGTAGACCACAGCTTTGTACTGCCGGCACTCCTCCTCTGAATAGCCATCCTCATGGATGATCCTGGGCCAGGGAAGAGACACAGGCAAGGTCAGACCTTTGTGGGGTACCCGAGGATGCTGCTCCCCACCCATGCTCTGTGGCAACACTGATGGGGAGCTTTTCCTGTCAGCCACTGGTTTTGGACCATGTGGCCAAGGCCTGAGCAGTGTCAGCCACAGTGACAGTGCAGGGACCACTCACTTCATCTGTTTGACGATGGTGCTCTTCCCAGACTCACCAGCACCTGTGGAGAAATGAGAAGGGATGAGGTCCTGTCCAAAGCCAGGAACTCCTACCCTACTGGGACAACCCTCCAGCCCAGCGGGAATGCAGCAGGTGCTTCACCCATTGGAGAAGCAGCATTAGCCAGAGCAGATGACTGGATGGACACTGGAAAAGTCAGAACCACGAAAGAGGGAACAAAAGGAGAGCCTGGGGGGCCCTCACAGTAGTTCCCAAGGGAAGAAATGACACCTGCTCTGGGCCAGGAAAATGGCACCAACACACTAACATTTTCCTCACAGTGCTAGCATGCCACAGCTGACTGGCAATCCTTCCTTTGGCTGAACCTGGGGACTCCCCACAACAAGAGGGCCAAGCTCTGTCCATCACCTGCCATCCCATCTCCAGGCAGAACCTGAGATGCTGCTTCCCACATCCCCTCTGTGCTGGGGAACAATGGAGCACCAGCCTCACTGCATATCCACAGCTGGAGGCAGCAGCAGCCAGGATGCAGGGATGCTTGTGCCACAAGGTACAGGCAGGGAACTCGGAATAAGTTGCCACCTCCACCAGCCAGCTCAAGCGATCCCAGCGGGCTCAGCCGCCCCCAGGTTGGTTCTTAAATAGCACGCACTTCCCAGCCTGCCGGGTCCTGTGCCCCAGCCTGCTGTGGAGGCGGCTGCCAGCAGGGAAAGCCGATGGCTTTCAGGGTTGTTTTGTTTTTCAGCATCCAAATGCAGCGAGACAGCCAGGGTGCCTAAGGTTCTCCTTCCCCCACCCTGTCCCCGCTAAGAACGTCACCCCATGCAGGCGGTGAGCAGCTCGGCCCAGCCCTCCCTCCACAGGCTGGGAGCAGGGAAGAAACAAAGTCACCCCGGCTGCAAGAAAGGGGAAGCTGAAAGGGGAAGCTGAAAGAAAGGCGCATGTCCCTTGTCCCCTCTCTGTGCAGGGAGTGTCACGAGATGGATGAGTGCCTGGCTCGTCTTGCCCCAGGATCTCCAGCAGGATGAGGCCCCTTTGGCTGGGGACCAGTGTGTTCCCTGCCTCCGGGTGCAAATCCCAGAGGATCTCCCAAGCCAAGTCTATCCCTGTGTCCTCTCACAGCCCTTTTTGCAGGTCCCCCCAGTGCTGCCCTTGATCACAGAACTGCCCTTACAGGGGGCCCCAATCAGGCCTCTGCCAGAATAGTGGCAGAGGGGGCAGAGATTATAGAGGAGGTTAAAAAGAAATAGAAAACAAAAAAAGCAGATTACGCTAAAATTAACTGGGAAAAACATTGTGCCAGCTGAGACATGGTGGCATGTCTCCTTCTATGCATGTCCCTGGCCTGAACACCACCCAGGTGACAGGCATGCACCCCGAGGGACACCATTGTGGGCAGTGCTCAGGGCATGGAGTGCCCTGATGCTGGGGCCATACTGGGGCTATAGAGACCCTGTATTTACCACTCAAGTACCCTGCTCCAGGGTTTCCATGCCATATGTGCCAAGGGAGGGGCTCTGCTCACTGTTCAGCACAGCAGGGGCTCTCCAGCACTCCCCCAGCACCCTCAGGATGCTGACGCGGCACCCGGCGCAGCCCGGCCAGCGCTTGTGGTCAGTGCTGGCAGCTCCTGCCAGGAGCTGGGAGCAGGGGGGAAGGACTCAGCATAGCCCTTCATTTTTTTCTATTAAATACCTCTGGTTTCTAACACCATGCTGTACCGCTGGGTCTGGTGGCCAGAGCCAGGGGCATTCACCCAATCCTTTCTCAGCAGCTGCCTGGACAGGGAAATTGAGGCGTGTGGCAAGCAATAACCTGGCTTATCAGCATCTCTGAGGTGAGGTGCCAGACAGCCCTGCCGGGCTCCTCCTCTCTCTGACCCCGCCTGACATTTTCTCCCTGCCAGGAGGGAGCAATCCCACGGGGGCCTCCTGCCTTCTCCCCACAAGGTGACAGTCACAGGGTGACCATCACCGAGGCCGGCTACTTCCTTGCAAACTTCCCTCGCATCTCCCGGCTTGGCTTCTTCCCTGCTCCCTGAAGAAGGCAGCCATGTTCCAAGTCAGCACCTCTGCCTCCCATCAGGCAGATGATGCACAGCACAACAGATTGTACATTCGCAGTGAGCAGGAATTTGGATCTGAATTAACAGCCCTCCTCCCCACTCGAGGGACCCTCCCCAGCCCCCTCGATGAGTGCAGCGGAGGGGAAGGGTTTCCAATCCCCGGAAAACCCCAGCTGCCGCCCATTCAGCCCCAAAACAATTCCTGGGCTTGATGCCAACCGCCAGCTTCCACCTTCCAGCCCAGCCCAGACAGGACAAGGCAGTGTCAGAGTGTCAAAGGAGCTCTGGACTCCTGTGCCGGCATCAGGGGGCGGGGGGGAGATGGAAACCCCCCCATTACCATGAGCTGACCCCACGGCTGTGCTTCCTCCAGCCCTGCCTCTCTGCAGGCAGTGCTTGTTCCCAGGGCACCGCTTGGCAAAAACAGGAGGAGAGCTCTCTCTCTCCGGCTCATTTCCTCCTTTTTTTTTTGTTAAAAATAATCTTCAAAAATTTAAAATAAGCAAGCAGCTGCCTGGGTCCAGAACTCCCTGCTAATCCACTGGCAAAAACTTTATTGAGCCAACATATATATTTTGCAGCCCATGATTTATGATGCTTTCTGGGCAGCAGATATTTAGTGCAATATATGCACATAGTTCTGGGCAGCACATATGTAATCCCTGTACTTTAGGAGCTGGCCACAGGTTTCAAGATCTACCTCACCCAGCATCACCGACAGGGGATTTTCCATTTTTCCGCACGGCACCATCCTTTCAAATATTCAGGCATAGATGGAAGCAATGCATAGCTGGAAAATTCTCATTATAGGGGAAAAGCTGGAATTCAATCCACCAGCAGGTCCAGAGCCATCCCCAGCACCAAGAGGCCCATCCCCTGCTGCTGTCCCGGCAAGCTTTCCCAGCCTGGCAAACAGCAGCTATTATTCAAGCGTGGATTTACAGATGGGTTTTAGTTCTGGACAAACCCACCAATCCCCTTCCCTGCAGGACAGACAGACGGCAGGACAGATGGACAGCTGCAGAGCCCACCCCCCTTGGCACCTGTGGGGTCCCCACCATCAAATGGGATGGACAAAGGGGTATGTTAAAGGCAGAGTTACCCTAAAGACTCAAAAACTAATAACAAAAAGAGATTCCCCTCGACATTTTCCTTCCTACCCAAAATAGATGGAAAATTGCTGTAAAAATAATCACAATTTTAAAACCCCACAGTGACACAGGGTGTTTTTCCCAAGGGCCATCCCATTCCAGCACAGGGCTGGCTGCTTCCCAGGAGCCGTGCATCGTTGGCTGGTGGAATGCCACGTCCTCAGGCACAACCTCAAAAAACTGGGGGGTGCAGACCCCCTGTCCAAGTCAGCTGATAGAGATGTAAAAAAATAAAACCCAAAAAAACCCCCCCAAAAACGCCCAAAAAACCCCACCCCCTGAAATAAATTGGCAGCACGAAGGATGTTCAGGGCACACAGGGAGAAGGTGGGCTAGGGATGGTTTCCCAGGGGGAGCACCCCTGGTGCCAACAAGGGCCAACGGTGTTCACAAGTCAGACAAAACTATCCTTGTGCTGGGCTTTTTCCAGGAATCCTGAAACTTTGCTGCTCTGTTTCTGCCCTTGCCACAGCCAGAGCAGTCCCTCTCCCCCTGCACCACTGCTACCATGTGCCCCCAGGCCCGGGTGCCATTATTCTGTCCATCCTGCCCTGACAGGATGGGGGCCTCACCCTCTGGCACAGCCAGGATGCTGCCGGCACCCGAATCCCCCTGGCTAGGTTTTCCACCAGCGGGAAGGAGAATTACTCAGCTCCCCCAGCTCCTGTGATTCAACCAGTCTCCGGCCCGGAAACGTGTGCTCCAGCCTGGAGCAGGAAACCCAGCGGCTGTGGAAAGGCCAGGCCAGCCCTGGTTACAGCAACAGCACTTGGGGACACCGTGATCCCAGCCCTGGGTAGGCTCAGACCATAGGACACCTTCTTCCATAAAGCTACGTATATATACAAGTGAAGCAATATATATATAAAATTATATATATATAAATGTGTTTTTTGATACATATAAAACTGCTCCATGCAAAAAGAAGTAAGATGTATATACATATACACACACAAGGTAAAATATAAAATGCATTTCTAATGTATATCTGTAAAAATATATGTTAAACATATACATATAAGCCTGCTACTTCCCCTGGGCAAAGCCTAAGTGCTCATCCTGGCGCAGAGGGCAGCTGCCAGCCCCTAGGACATCACCAGTGAGGGCATTCTAGTGACCCATCCCATCCCAACCTATCCCAAACCCACACACCAGCTCCAGGGGGTTAGATGTTTGATCCCTCTGGATCTAACAGCACTGAGCTCTTCCCTGGTCCCCTCACTCTGACACCTCCTAGCTCATCAGAAAAAACAGCACTGGGGCTCCCAGTGTCCCCACTGAAGGGAGGATCCAACTCCTCCAACAGCCAGGACTGACGAAGGAGTGGAGACAGAAACAACCCCCAAGACAGGACAAAGCACAGAAAAGCAGGCAGCTGAACCCAGGGCAGTGCCGGGGCCACGCAACCTCTGAAAGTCACAGCTGGTCCCTCCCTTCCTCTATTTTTATGCAAGCCCAAAAAAAAAAGAAAAAAAAAAGCTGCTTCCGAGCCCTGCCCGGCCACTGTCACTGTCGGTCCCAGGCAGGATCTGGTACAGGCAGCTCCTACGTGACGTACCCTGGTGCCATCACACCAGCAAGGGCAGTGTCCTCATGCCAGGGTGTGCACCTGGAGCAAACCCCTTGGGATTAACATCATCAACCCACCAGCACCTCCTCCACCTTTAACACAGCTGAGAAATCCTTTACTTTCCTAATGCTCCAAAGAGAAGGAATAAGGGAGTTTGAGCACAGCAATCACTTGCCTGCTGCCAACTCCGCACCCCTGGAGCATCCCAGCTCCCACAGGCAAGGAGGTGGGTTGGCCAGAACACTGCTGCCCAGCAGAAACACCCAGTGACTGCAGGGCCTCATGTCCTAGAGATGGCAAAGAGCTGACAGTGGCACCAGGAGGTGTTGGAAGTATGGGGCAGGTGCTCCAAGTGCTTTCAGGTATCAGTGACAGCTCCTGGCCTCTCCCAGCACCAAAACCGTGGGAGACCACTGGTTTCCAGTGGCAGGGAGGGAGACATTCTTTGTTTGGGGGGAATTGGTTTGCCTGGGGGATATTGCTTCATTTGAGTCTTCTCCCCATCAGAGACTGGAGCTTCAAACTATCTGGCACACACTCATTTTGCCAGAGCAAACAGCAGAGGAAAACCTGCAGGCACCGACAGCTGCCACAGCAGGAGCGGTGCTGTGCCCACACCTGCAGAGCTGTGTGCCACTGGGGGTTCCGGCTGCCCCCACTGCACTGCCTGTGTGTCCACTCCTTGCCCACTATGGCAGAGGAAAGGCAAGAGGCAGCTCATGGCCACATACACAGCACAGCACAGATCTAAGGCACCTGCAGCAGGCAGCCCCAAGCCTTCTCTGCTCCTACACTCCTGACGCCCTCACCACATATCGAGACTACCTTCCACTCACACTGTGCCCTGCCTGGCTGCGCTGCCCCAGCTCCAAAGCTCAGCTGCAGGACACCATGAGCTGCCACTGAAAAATCCTGCCATGCTTGGAAGAGGCATCTCCTCTTCATGTCGTAGGTTGATGCAGCACAAAGGGTGAAGCTGTTTTTCTCTTTAGTTTTTCCCTCCCTGTTTCTGGAGGAGGCAGGAGGGCTACAGCCCCCACGGAGGACCCTGGAGCTCTGCCTTGCTAAGAGTGACAAGGAGCTGTGGTGCTCACCAAAAAGCGAGTGAGGCCTCAGGTGTCCTCAAAGCTTCCCCTGGCCATGAGGAAAAAAATAAACCATATGAAGAGTGAGCAGCAAGGAGGTGGGAGCACCCCTCCAGCATTGCGGTCCCACCCCACAGAAGGGACATGTCACAAGCAGAAGTCCCCGGGGGACAGTCCTGGCCCCACCTGCCCAGCCACTCCCTGCTGGCTTGGGAGGATTTTCCGGCCATGCCTTGGCTCGGAAATGGGCAGCACTGACCCAAGGCTCTAGTGCTATTGACACCTGAACAGCTGCAAGGGGAAGAAAAAAAAAATAATTTTTAAATGTACAAAAAGAGCCATTTTGCTCTATTTTTGGCTTTAGAAAGCAGCTGAGATCAGAAATGCCACTCGTAAACACTGGCCCCAGCAAAAGGGAGTGCGGACATCCTCTTCCTCCTGCCTCCACTTCAGGACAGAGGAAAACCCGGGAAATGGATGTCAGCCAGTCAGCCTACACCACAATCCTTGTCACTTAGCGAGCCCTCAGGTGCTCCTCAGTGATGCTCAGCACCAACAGGATGGACCCTCCCTACCTGGGCACCCAGAGCTGACAGCACCAGGGCGATAGTGCCTGGATGGTCCTGGACAGTCCCAGGAGCCTCTCGAGGCTGGAGGTGCCAAACTCCCTCAGCCAGCTACATCCCCATTACTTCCCACCAGGCAGTGGGCTGAGAGCAGAGCTGGCAGCAATGCCAGCACGGGAGCAGCTCATGGCAAAGAGCTATCACTTGCTTCTCCAACATCCCACAAATCCCACAGGGTTCCACTCCCCTCACTCTCCCCTCCACAGAAAATAGTGGAGTAGCGAGTGTGCCCAACCATCAAGCCTCCCAGACTGCACAGACCTCCTCCCAGTATCTCCAGGATAGGCTTTGCTGCCAGCACTGCTCATGCCAAGGAAAAAAAATCAAAATAAAATAAAATGAAAAAGGACGCACTCTGATATAAAAGAGCGTTTTGAGGCGTTAATTACGTCTTTCTCAAGGCAGGCAGGGGTTGAGCAAATAAAGGCCTGCCGGATTTCAGCGTGACTTCCTGCTGCTGGCAGCTTCCTCTGCAGACAGCAGATGAGCCCAAAGACATTTTCTGTCAGGGATCCCTCTGTCCCACTGCCCCATGGTGCCGTGGGAGCCTTGCACGCTTCCATCTCGCACCTGGAGCGAGGCCCTCCTTGGGAATTTTGTAAAGGGAATAAAAAGCGCAACTGGGAGTCATTAAGAGAAATAACAAATTAAAATAACGAAGTGCTGCCTTGCCCGCAGGCACAGGGCAGGGCTGTGAACGCCCATGGGAGCATCACCAGGGTGCTTTGAAGAGTGCAAGCGGCCCATTATCGGTACCAAAATTGAGTGTCCGTGAGGCAAAGAGCCCGTGGGCTGTAGGAGGCCCTGCCCGTGGCAGGCAGTGGCCCCAAACCCCCACGGAGAGGGCAGGGGGATGGAGAGGCTAGGGCCTGTCCCAGTGCTCCAGTGGGGAAGGCAGAGGCAGAGGGTGCCTGTCAGCCCCATCACCTCCACCACAGCCAGAGGCCAGGATAAGAGCTCATGGAGGAGGCCAGGGATCCTGGGCAGGTGGGACAGGGTGCCCGAGCTTGCAGGACCTTTGCTGGATGTTGGATGGTGGATGCCCCCACCTCTGTCCCAAAGGGATATGTCCTGACTGGACACTTACTGGATGGGGGTACAGTACCATAGTGGGGTGCCAGCTACTTCTGGGGGGAACCCCACAGCCCAGGGTGGGGTGGCACACACTCCTGAGGGGCACCAAGGCTTGCTGTAGGGCCAGCACCCCCTGCCAGGGGGATCCCTAAAGCCTGGAATGGGGCTGGCATCCTGCTCACAGAGGGGTGGGGAAAGAACCCCACTGTGGAGGGGATCCCCAGTGTCTCCTGTGGGGAAACCCTGGGAACTGGGATGGGGTCAACACCCCACTCCTGGGGGGAATCCTTGGGAGCTCAGACGGGGTCAACATCCCAGCCCTGGGGGGCCAGACACTGGGAGCCGAGATGGGGTCATCATCCCATTCCTTGGCGGGGGGCGGGGGTGCGGAATCCGTGGGACCTGGGATGAGATCAATAACCCCCTCTTGGAGGGAATCCCTGGGATCTCGGATGGGATCAACATCTCACTCCTGGGGGGGATGCCTGGGACCTGCGATGGGGTCGACACCCGACTCCTGGGGGGAAATCCCAAGGCCTGCTGCCTCATTCATGGGGGGAACCCGGAAGCCTGGGGCGGGGCAGGCCCCCTGTTCCCGGGGACATCCCCGGGGCCCGAGATGGAGCCGACAGCTCACTGCGGGGACAACCCAAAGCCTGGGCTGGGGCCAGCATCCCACTCACGGGGGATCCCCGGGCGGGGCG
>VWYP01029216.1:19491-41731 GCA_013400435.1 Pycnonotus jocosus | reverse complement strand
GAAGATGGACACCGTGTGTCCCGGGATAGAAATGTGGATGGGACACGGTGTATGCCGGGACAGGCGGGCACCGGCTGCGGTGTACCCCGGGACACTCATGGGGAGGGGAATGGAGTCTGGATGTTGCATTTTGGGGTCCTTTGGGTGCAGAGGAGTGGGTGCAGCCCTGGGAACAGTGTTTTGGGTGATGCTGTCTTTCAGGGCTACCTTCTGTGGACACACGGTATCACAGGGCTGGCTCAGAGCTTGGGCATCTCTCACTGCTCAGTGTTCCGTGTCCCCTGCCGCTGGAGGGAGCTCCTTGGCAGGTGCCGGAGCTGGGGATGCCTGTGGCAAGGCATGGGTCGGGGTGGGACTGAGCAGGATGGGGCATCTCCAGGTCTCTCCCAGGACAGGGGGTCCCTCAGGCGCTTGCCCCATCACCCAGCTCCCAGGGCTGCTCCCTTAGGAACTAGACCCCCCTACACACTTCCTGAGGAGGGGTGGCAGGTGTGCCCACTGACCCACGGGGCTGGCCCGTACCCAGGTAGCCACCCTCACTCCATGCTAGGCCCACAGCAGCGCCTCATGCCTGCCCAGGCCCTGCAGCCCCTCCACACACCGCCACTGCCACCAACTGAGCTGGATGAGGGCAGCTCTTAACTCAGGGATGCTTTTAACTCAGAATGCCAGGGAAAGGGATACAGCATCCCCCGTGGGGTCTGCAGGCCTGTGCCCGTGGGCCTGCTCTGGTGGGAGCAGGGCTGTTCCCGTGGGAGCAGGCTGCCGTGCTAATAAGGCTTCGCTAATGAGCTGGCACTGAGCCCAGACCTGGGGCCGGCGGAGGGGAGCGAGGGGCCAGAGCTGGTGGGACTCACCCCCACTCCACACTGTGCATGGGCAAGGGCTGGGGTGCTGACTCTAAGGACACTGGGGGCACCCACTGCCCCAGCACCAGGCACAAGATGCCCGAGCACCACTTCGCTGGAGCCCTGTTTCCAGAGCAGCTCCACTCTCCAGGGATACTACTGCCATGGCACTTACTGGGTTTCTGCACCCACATATCCACTCCTCAGGAGTGTCACTCCCCAGGGCCTTGCTCCCACATGTGTCCCATTGTCTTTGGGATCCTGCTCTCACAGAGGTCCTGCTCCCCAGGGATACCACTCCCTCGGGGTCCTGTTTCTCCAGGATCTAACTCCTACAGGGGCCCTGCTCCCTTGGGGGACCCTGCACATTCATGTCTGTGTTTCTGTGCTGTCCTGCTGTATGTCCTTGCTGTCTGTCCTGCTGTTCATCCGTGTGCACTAACCCTGCATATCTGTGTCTCTATATCCCTGCTGTCCTCACGCACGTCTGTGCACCCATGTGGCACGTGTCTGTCTGTCTGTGCTGCCTCAGGGTGCTGTGTGTCAGGTGCCAGCCTGCGTGACAGCACCTCACCCACCCCAGTGATGCCTGAGACCTGGGCACATTCACATCTTTATTCTCACCTCTGGCCTGCAGCCACCACCAGCATCACCCTCCCCCAATAATTTACAAGTGTTAAGGGTGGCCCTGGGGCAGCCAGGCTGGTGACAGGAACAGTGGAGCCACACTGCAGCCAGCAGACCTGAGGCGATGGTGAGGGTCCGCAGCAGTGCCCCCCCCATATGATATGTACATTATACAGAGCTACCCAGAGCAACACAACACGTTAAAAAAGATCTACTCTTATGTACAGTATTTATAAAAAGCATCCCAGCCTCCACCACCTCATAAAAAAATACGTCTCTTATGTACTTTGCCGCAGGACAGACTCCCCAACCCTGTGCTGCCCACCCTGCCGGGCTGCCCTCCATACTGGGAGGGGAGGCAGGGGGTGGGAGAGCTGCTCTCTGGGTTTTGGCATGGTTTGGGGCATCCCAGCGGCATGGATGGAGAGAGGGGTGGGTGGATGGATGGGTGAGGGCTGTGGGGGTCTGAGTGCTGGCCCAGGGTGCAAGGCGAGCAGGGACAGCTTGGGTTGCTGGGGTGCCCATCACCCTGGCATGTGGGCATGCAGCAAGGGGTGCCTCCAGAGCCCTGAGCTTGCCCCCAGTGAGTGCTGCCCCCAGCCCCCCTGAAATCCCCCTCATGCCCCTCGGGTGCATCAGGCCCCCAGCAGCCAAGCTGCAGCACGGGCAGGATGCCAGTGGATGCAAAGCCCGTGGTGTGCATGCGCCTCCCTGGAGCAATGCAGCTGGTCCCCATACATGGCCTTGGGATCAGCAGGGTCCTATCCGCAGGCACCAGGAGCCAACAGTTCCCCTGGCAGGCTCAGGAGCAGCAGCCTGGGTATCACCAGCCACAGCATGAGGACCACATTTGCCCACAGGGACCGGGGTGCCCCTGTGATGCCAGGGCAGTGGGTGGCATCTCTTTGGGGATGGCGAGATGGCAGGGGAGAGGGCGGGTGGCTTGGGCACAGGAGCTGTCACAGGCCCAACCGCCCCGCTGGATTCCAGCCCCCACGGACACTGTTCATCAGGCTCTTGATGCTATCTGAGGGGGCCAGGAAAGTGCCTGGTCCTCGGTCCCCACGGCAGGCAGTGCCCTGCGCCCCTGGCAGTGCCTGCTGCTGGCAGCTCTTGGGGTTTAGAAGAGCTCCACCTGACAGCCAGCTCTGGGTGAGGTAGGGCAGTATTATTCTCCCCATTTTACAGATGGGGAAACTGAGGCGCAGAGCAGGGAGGGTGCCCGCTGGAGTGGCTGGGGGGCACAGGACCTGCCCCGGGCTCACTGCCCCATCCCGGACACAGGTTGAGGAGTCTCCATGCCTGCCATGGCTCATGCCCTCTCACCATCACCACAGGTGATGGGCAGCAACAGCGGAAGTCCCCAGGGAATCCTGGTGGGGCTGCAGCATGGGGGCTGAGCCCGGGTCAGCTCTCCCTGGGGCGCCGGGTGGGTGGGGGGGAGGTTGGCGTGGGCACCCAGTAGTGGCTAGTGGCTGCCGCCGCTCTTCCCCCCACCCGTGGCCCAGTCGATGATGATGAAGCTCAAGCTCATGATCATGAAGACCACCCCGAGGAGGGCAAAACAGGCAGCCTGTGGGGACAAGGAAGGGACTCAGGGATGGTCAGGGCAACAGGGTTCCCAGCCAGCCTCAGAACCCCATACCTGTCCCCATCCTTGTACCCCTGCCCATGCTTACCAATATTTTGGGGGTGGAGCGCAGTGGCTCCTTGTCCTTGGGCATGATGCGGATGTAGAAGATGGCAGGGAAGATGAAGATGAGGCAGGGAGCAGAGGTGGCACCTGGAGCAGACAAGGACAGAGTGGGCAGGGGCCTCCCACCCTGCAGCTCAGCCCTGCCAGCCCCATTGCCAGGACAGGTCCTGTCCATCCCCATCCCCTCCTTGCCCCCCCCAGTCCTGGCAAAGCCTTCCAGGAACCCAGGGATGCGGTGTGCTGGCACTGTCTCCACACCCCTCCCACAGCCTGGGCTCTGGCACCGAGCTGAGTGCTGAGCAGGGGGAGCCTGGCTGGGGGGATCGAGGGAAACATGCAGGGGAAGAGCAAGTGCTGGCACTGCACTGTGGGAACCAGCCTGCCAGGACAGGGATGGGACGGGGGATTCACACAACCACCTGGTCCTGGCATGGTGAGAAGGGGAAACTGAGGCATGGGAGGGTCAAAGTTGAGCACTGCTCAACAGTCAGGATTGGGGCTGGCATGCTGCTGCAACACCCCGTGATCAGGGAGGGACAGGAGCAGGGCACTGCCACCCACCAATCAAGCCGAAGATGCCGAGAATTGAGGGGGCAAAGATGACGAGGAGGTTGATGAAGGTCAGCAGGATCACGGCAATGGCGATGTGACGGATCCAGCTGAAGTCTTTCCCTTGGAACAGCATCTGCTGGATGGCCCGACGCACCTGGGGACAAGGACAGGGTATCACACTCCGTGCTTAAAGCCAGGACACATACCCTGTCACTGCAGTTCTGCTGGTCCCCATCACCTTTACTCCAGCCCTATCCCTATGGCTCTGCAGGTCACTGTCACCCCTCTCCCTTCCCAAGTTCTGACCCTGATGCCTCACTGGTCCCTGTCTCCCCTTCACAGTCTTGTCCGTGTGGCCCTGCCTCTGCCCCATCACCCCTGCCTCTGCCCCAGCCCTGTTCCTGGCACCCAAAATATCCTGTTCCCCTACCTCTGTCTTCATCACTGCCTCAGTTTCCCTTCTCAAAGCCTGGTGCTGAAGCCACCTGGCATTCCTGTGGGGCCACTCACCGGGAAGAGGACGATGGGGACAGTGAGAGTGACAGCCGTCAGCACAGCCACACGCACACACAGGATGAGCACATCAAAGGGGTCCACCTTGTTGTATGTGTGCAGCAGCTCTGACTCCACACGGTCTGTGAACACCATCATCACCTGGGTGAGCCTTAGCACCATCACCCCCCTGGCACAGGTGTGCCAGCCCCAGCCCCCTCCCCAAGGGCTCACCATAAAATGTGAGGTAGCCAAAGAGGGCAGCCAAGAAGTACATGATGTACATGACCGTGATGGAGATGTTGGAGATGCACTGCATCTTCTTCTTGGAGGGGCTGCAGGACACAGTGGGCTCAGCACAGCCCCATGGCACCCACTGACACCAAGCACCCGCCCAGTAAGGAGGGGTGATACCAAAACACTCTGGGGTGTGTATGGGATGTGCAGAGAAGGGCTGTGTCCCCCTTCCTGGGCAGGGTGGTGTGTTGAATCACCCACCACCAACCAGCCACCCACCCTCTCTGGATCACAGCACCCACCTCCCAGGGGTCACACCACCACCCTGGATCATGGCACCCACCTCCCAAGGGTCACACCACCACCCTGGATCACAGCACCCACCTCCCAGGGGTCACACCACCACCCTGAATCATGGCACCCACCTCCCAAGGGTCACACCACCACCCTGGATCATGGCACCCACCTCCCAAGGGTCACACCACCACCCTAGATCATGGCACCCACCTCCCAGGGGTCATACCACCCCTCCACCCATTCGGAGTCACATCACACACCCCTCGGGGGTGATAGCATCCACCCCAGTTTATACCACCAATCTCGCAGGGGTGATATTGCCTGCCACCCACCTGCCCACCCACCCCAGGTTGTATCATCCACCTCCTGAAGTTGATATCATCCATCCCAGGTCCCACCAGCCACCATCCACCCACCCCCTCAACCACCCACCCATGGTCATATCACCCGCCTCCCCACAATGCCCCGGCACATGGACAGCACTGCCTTTGGGCGGGCACCGGATGAAGCCCACCCCTCCCTGTGGATGCCCCCACCCAGAACTCACTCCTTCAGCTCAGTGTAGATGGGCAGGACCTCGGGGTGGCAGACGAAGGCGAAGGCCATGATGGGGATGGTGTACGCTGTCTGTGCAAGAGGAGGATGACTGACTGCTGGGGGCCCAGTGGCAGGTGCTGCCAGCACCAGGACCACCTGTCTTCATGGGGTGCACGAGGTGGGGGCTCACCCAGAGCCTCAGGGGTGAGTCCCAGGTCCTTACCTGTGAGTTCAGGGTGAAAAAGCTGGGTGTGCAAGTGTCCTGCTCAGGAGCCTGGAGGACTGTGTAGCCATTCTGGTAGTCACTAGTGCTGGCAGTGGTGACGTTGAGGATGCCTGTGATGTTCCCCTCCTGCTCCAGAAGTGGGCAGGGGATCTGGAACTTCTTGTAGATGACCTGGGGTGGGAGGGACATGGAGCCAGTCAGTCCTTGGTGACCCCAACTCCCAGCACATGTTGCCCACACCAGCACCATGCCCAGCAGGAGAGTGACCCTGCTGGGACCCCTCCAAGGGACACCCTTTGCTTGTGCTGCCCTGTGGTGATGCTGCTCCCCAACCTGTCCCTGTGGAAGTGGGTGACGGGACAGAGCAAGGCAGCAGCACGTGGAGGGGCCACATGTGCAGATGCCCCCCCGGCACCTTCCCCCTCTCCCTTTTCACAGCGTTCAGTTTCTTCAGCTGAAAATAACCCAGCAGCTTTGACAGCCCTGCCACAGCGTCTCTGCAGCCCCGAGCGCCCGCTGTCCCTGCTCCCTCTGCTGTCCCCACAGCAGCCAGCCCAGCCTCACAACCCGGCAAGAGGGATGCTCGGCACCCCAAGGCATCGGCATGTGCCAGTGGGTGCTCACCGAGATGAGGAAGAAGACCATACAGCTGAGGGAGAAGCCGCTGGCGTAGCCAAGGTAGCCTGGGGAAGGAGGAGAGTGGCTGGTGGGTGCGGGCAGGACCCTTGCACTGGCTAAGTGTCCCCTCCTTGCCCCAGGCTGGCACCATCCCCCCACGGGAGACCCAGGGTGCCATGGGTAGCATCTCCCTGACTTACCCAGCTGCTTCATGAGGGCCAGGGGCAGGATAATGGTGACAGAAACCAGGATCACCAGGTAGTTCCCATTCATGTACCAGTCCCTGGAAGCAGAGGGCCTGCTCACCAATCTGCTCTGCTGGGGCACAGCGGGCAGAGGCAGCCATTGGGGGGGGCTGTCTGCCATTCCTAGGGACTCTTAGGATGGCAAATCCCAGGGGCACTGGTGTTCCCTGAGGCTGTCATTCCTGTTCTGCTGACATCCCTGAGGACCCCTGAGATCAGCATCCCTGGGGGCCTTTGAGCTAGGGTTCTGCCTACCCCCACAGTGGTGCACCCACAAGGGCTAGTGTTGCTAGTGGGGATGTGGGCATAGGGTGGGGGGACCTATACCCAACCAGTCCCCCACTCTGCAGCCCCAGGTTTTGCTCAAGGAGGAAAGCCTGATCCCAAGGGGATGTGAGGAGCAGGGATTGGAAGTTCAGCTCGGTTTAATCTCACCCAAGGGCTTATTCAGCACTGACAGTTATCAAAAATAGTAGTGGCTTAATGATAGTAAATCCCTGCCATGGGCTGCACAGCTGGAGCCAGAGCCCCGGCGCCTGCCCAGAGAAGGCACGCAGGCAGTGTGGGCAGGAGGCACTCACGTGGTCTTCTCCTCCAGGTTCAGGAAGGTCTGGATGACCAGAGGCACTTCAGATTTGACGATGTACAGGTAGCTGGACATGGCTGCAGGGCAGAACGAGGTCTTGCTGCAGTGGTGTTCTCTGGTCCCATCCCCTGTCCCCAGCCCTGATGGGTCCCCCCAGCGCCATCCTCACCTCCGATGTTCTGCAGCGTGATGGCGATGGCTGCAGCCAGCTTCCCCGGCGTGCCGAAGGCTCGGTAGCCCAGCTGCTCATAGGCGCGAATGCCTGTGGGGTGGGGAGCGGGGGTGGGTGAGAGTCAGCAGGGGACCCCCTGGCATGGCCCTGCTGAGGACTTGGCACTCACCCACAATGCCCGAGGACTTGAGCAGCAGGTGGATGGAGTAGCTGGAGAGCAGGGCCACCGCTGTGAGGAGGAAGCTGCAGGAGGAGAGCACAGTTAGCAGTGGGTCACAGCACTGGGCTCAGACATGGCTGTGGGGTAAACCCCATGCAGATGTGCTCTGCCTGTAGGCAGCTGTCCTGGCAGGATACCGCCCCCTTGCTTCAGCATCTGTTGAGTGTTCATGGGGCAGATTCAGTCCACATCTCCACACCCAAAAGGAGCCGTCACTCGTGTCCTTCTAGCCACTTTTGGAAATCTGACTTTGTAGTAAGGAAGGCAAATATTCCCTCTCCTTCTCCTCCCCCCAAGTGGGACACAGCAGTCAGCAGAGCAGGCAGACTTATGCCAGCAATGGGCATTGCACAGCCAGCAGGGTACTGGTCCCTGCATCACCCCAAGTCAGAGACTTCTTTCTTGCCTGCACTCACCGATCCCCTTGGAGGAGCCCCCCACACCTGAACATCTCCCCCCATGCCCCCATGGCACTCACAGGAAGAGGATGATGCCGGTGTTGGCCATGGCATATGCCAGCCCCAGGATGCCACTGCCCATGATGGCATTGCTCAGATTGAAGACGGACATCCCGAAAGACGTCTTCCCTTCAAACTGTTCACAGGACACAACAGGGAGGGGATGCACCAGTCACACCGGGAGCTTGCCCCATCCCACCCCCACCACTGTGCCCATGCTGCTACTCACATCAGTGAAGTGTGTCTGCTTCTTCTCGGCACCGTGGGGCAGGAACTCCTCCATCTCTGCCACGCCAGTCTGGTTCTCTTCAAATCTGTCCATAGAGGGAGAGGAGTGAAGCCAAAGCAGAGACAAGGGCCATCAGCACTGGTTCGTATCTCAAGGACAGGGAGCAGCTTGGAGGACCCCCCAAATTCCTGGCACTGCCACTTGCCCTGAGGCCCCTACCTGTCACCTGCCAGTGAGGGGACAGTGGACGCAGTGAGTGCAGCCGTGTGCTTCCCGTTGGGCACCAGCTCCACCATCTCGGCCTGGAGGGGCACGTCCGTGGTATCCATGGCTAGGAGACAGCTGGGCTTGCTATGGGCTCTACTCAGGCTCTGCAAGAGGGAGGCAACAGAGGTCCAGCTCTGGGCAGGAGCACCGGAGGGGCTGGCCTGGAGTCTCACAAGTCCTGCCTCCACCAGGGACACTGGAGTTGGGCCCAGCACCAGCGCTGGTGGCACGGCAGGGACAGGCACCCTGGGATGAGAGGATCACTGAGCCAGGCATCACCGTGGCTGTGCTTCTCCCTTCTGCCCGCTCAGCACACAATGTCCCATGGAACTCAGCCCTAGCTCCAGTACATCACTGGAGTCCCAATGTGGGACTGTCCCCTCACCCAGCCACCCTCTGTCACCAGACATCCCACAGCCCACCCCATTCCCTTGCTCACAGCACTGCACAGCATTGCCCTGCCCCAGAGTCCCCATCCACGCCGCCTCCCCACCTCAACTCCCCTACCCGCAGCTCCCAGCTCCATGACTCAGTTTCCCCTCCTGGAGACGGGTGCCAGCAGGCGAGCGGGGATGTTTCGGAGGGCAGCTGAGGACGGGGTAGGGAGCTCAGGGACGCCCCGAGCCACCGTTATGTAAAGCCCGTGGTGCTCCCCGGCGCGAAGGGCTCACCCACGTCCCGCCGCTACCGGGGTGCCAAGGCGGGGGGCTCTGGGGCACGTCAGGGCTGGACAAACGGAGCAGGAAAGAGCGTGGGGCCGGGAGACAGCTCCTTGGCAGGGGAAGGCGGCCGGGCTGCCGAGCGCGGGACGCCTTGGCACGCCGCACAAAGCCGCCTCTGTGCGAGCCCCGGCCCTCCCCGCCCCGCTGGGAAACGGCACAGGGTGGCTTTCTGGGGCAGGCTGGCAGCCGGGGCAGGGTCCCGCCACCCCCCACCGCCCCGAGGGGCTGGGGTCTTGCCCAGCTAGCCAGGGGGCTCCACACTGGGGCTATGCCCAGCCAAGGGCCGGTGCCACCCGGCTGGAGGATAGGCCTGGCTGGGATGCAGTGTGGTCCCCAATCCCAGGAGGATGCCACTGCCCCACCACCCTGCTCCTGAGGTCGCCATGGGGTGAGCAGGGGACATGCCCATCTTTATGCTCCCAAGGGATTGGTGTCCCCAGAGACGTGAGGAGCCTTCCCACAGCACAGTCAGGTCCAGCAGTCCTCCTGGCACGCAAGGGAAGGATGACACGGCAGGGTGTGGGTGCCAGCACCTCCGGTCTCCTGAGCTGCTGCCCTGCTCCTCCCTGCCTATCCAGGCCACAAAGACGACCTGACAGGGTCATCCCAGGCCACACACTGGCTGCTGGCACTGTCAGGGGGGCCTAGCCACTAAGGTGGGCCCCAGGGTGGTGGGCACATATTTGAGCCACCCTGCCTCCAGCACTCAGCCGGGTGGGGAAACTGAGGCAGGACACAGGCCAGCAGGGACCAGAATGAGAAGGTTCAGCCATGCGGGGGATGAGAGGGAAGCGCAGGGCGGGCTCTCGGTGATGATTTATCCCCTCCACTAGGCCTCCGCTTGGGATGGATCCAGGCATGAACAAGGCTGCCAGCACGTCCAAAAGCCACCGTTAACTCTGCGCCTTCCCACCAGCACGGGCAGGCATCACCGAACCCACCACTCACCCAGCACGGGATTGAGGGGGGCACCAGAACCGTGATGTTCCATCACCCCCCTAGGCCCCCCAGTGCACTGGGCTGCCTGTGGGCAGGGTTTCACCGCATCCCACTGGTGGCAGGCAGGAGCTGCCCGCTCCCCTGCCCGCTCCCCCACGGGCGCCAGGAAGGCTGGGCACTCTCGTCTGCAGCCCCTTTCTTCTCTCAGGTTATAATTACACCTCTCTGGGCAGCTCAGGAAATACCAACTTCTTCCCCCAAGCGTCTCTCGGAATAGCAAGCGGCACGGCCGAACTCATTCAGCATGCACCGGGCTTCGTGCTGCCACCCAGACGCTTCCTCCTGCTGGGCAGCCCTGGCACAGCCTTGGCACAGCCCTGGCACAGGCCCAGCACCACTCACTGCCACTTCCCCAGCTGGCCCTGGCCTTTGCCCCTCAGCCAGGGTCTCTTGGTGGCAGCGGCCAGGGCAAGGGGGGAGATGAAAGAGGAGGGAGCATGAGATGATTCGATAGGGCAGTGCGAGCCCTGCCTGCTGCTGTTTGCCTTGCGATAAGGCAGAACAACAAATACAGAGTGATGGGTGGCCCTGAGGGGGTGGCTTGGTTCCCCTCCAGGCTGGGGTTGGTGGGTTCACTAGCTCACTGTGTGCCCACCTTAGTTGGGAACCCTCTGCTCTGGGATCTCTTCCCTCAGGACGCCATCACGCAATGGGATGCTGTCATCTTCACTGCCATGTTGGGTAGCCCACCTGCTGCCTGGCATCATCCCACTCCTGACCACCAGCCCCAGCGCCTGCTCGCCCAGCCTGATGGTACAGACCTGGCCACCAGTGTGGGCATGGAGCCCCCCCCGCTGTGGCACCCAGGGCCGCGTTCCTGGGGGTGCTGAGCAAGCTGCATCGATTTCCCAGCACGCGCCTCTCCGCTGCCTGCTGGCCTCTGGGACACAAGGACAGCGACAGCCCCGCTGCAGCCAGACCTCCCACCTCCCCCAGGCTGCTCCGGCTGTCCCAGTGCTTGGTGACACCCCACCAACACTGCGGTGTGGCCAGACAGCCCGAGCTGGGCCCTGGTGCTGTCTCGCAGCCCCTGCAGACGGAACACGGAGCGGGATGCGTGGGACGGCACGTACCGTCCCGCCGGCCACGTCTACGCTTCAGGGGAGGCTGCCTTTGGTCTCTCACGCTGCGTCCCGGCCAGCACAGACGCCTGCCCGCCCTCGCTGGGGTGGGGACACGTGTGTGGGGCGGCAGGGCTCCCAAATCCCTGCCCTGCTGGGGTCTAGCAGGTGGGCAGTCCTGGGCTCACCCCGGCCCCCTGCCAGCCTTCCTCGGGGATCAAGGCACCATAATGAGGGTTTCAGCTCTGAAAGGAACTGCATCGCTCTCTCTGCCTCACGTCTCGCTTCCACGCAGACTTTATTTTAAAGTTGGAAAATCCCAGCGGGAGCGAGGCACAGGCAGGATGGGGGGCTGGGCAGGGGAGCTCAGTCGGCAATGCCAGCAGGTATGTTGGGTGGGAGATCCATCGCATCTGGCAGTGCAGCCAGGGGGATGTGTATTACCATGGGCAAGCCCGGCTCCCGCACTGTGCCAGTTCCCTCGGTCAAGCCCCAGCCCAGCACGGTCCCCACCAGTGGTCGTGGTGCCGGTGGAGTGTGGCACACGTGGGGACGGGCAGCCGGTGCCTGCCAGCCGTGCCTGTGCCAGGCAGTGCCAGCCTGGGGGTCCATGGCCCACCGTGTCCCCACAGCCCACACCACCCATCTGTGAGCACCCACTGCTCCCACCTGTGGGAAGTGAAGGCACAGGGTCTCCCTGGCAGCAGGTGAGTGCTCCCTCAGGCCAGGGACCCCCACAGGGCAGAGACTCCCTCCCCATCCCCTCTCCCTTGCAGATGAATCCTTGATAATCCGGCCCAGCTGGGGCCGTGGGACTATTCCGGGTGGTAATCCGGCTTTAGCGCCAAGCCTGCCGCAGCTGCCGGCCTGCGTGCTGGCAGCCAGGTATCCGCTGCTGCCGGTGTGTGCCAGGGGGATGGCAGCCCCCCCGCGCTGCCCAGGTGCCTGTTCGGGTTTCAGCAGAGCTGGGCACACAGGGCTCATATTCCCTGAGGCTGTGCTGATGACCGAGCCCTGCCAGAGAGATGGGCAGCATGGGCAAGTGGGCAGGGATGCCAGTCATGTTCCCCCCAGTGCCATCAGCCCCAGCCCTGGGGTTACCCCCAGCACTGCTGCTGGGCCCAGGGTGACCCCAGCCTGGGGTCTCTGTTCAGTCTCTGGCACTGCTGTGGGCACAAGGGTGTGTGGGCACAGCCGGGGAAAAGCCCAAACCTGGCTGGTCCCTGGGCAACCCCTCCCCAGGGAAATTGACCCCAGCAGGGCACACAGCAGAGAAATCCCTCTCTCCTTGCCCTCCACAGAGAATCCCCTTCCACAGCTGCCCTGAGAGTAGGGTCTGCCCTTACCTTGAAGCACACACAGCCATAGCTTTCCCCCCAGCCTTCCTTCCTAAAACTGGCAACACAAACCTGGTTTTAACCTGTGGTGTTCCACCCCCAACCTCCCAATTAAGCAAAGGCGGTGCCAGGGTGTCACCTCCCCCAGAGGAAGTGGGCCCCCAAAGGGGCAAATCCAGCCATTCAGGGGATGGCCAGGTGCCTTGTTGCAGTTGCCCTCAGCTCCACAGTGCCTCACCTCTGGGGCAAAGATTCTGGGAGGGACATCCATGGGCATAGGAACCCCAGCAGCTGTGGGAAAGGACAGCTGGAGGCAACCTGCCTGATGCATGGCTGGAGAACATCTCTGAGTAGCCTTGCTGTAGACTTTCCCCAAACAGATCTGTGGGAGATTCTCCTGAGAGCCTCTTGAGATGACAGCCCCATCATGCCAGCCAGCCCACTCATGGCCTCAGCACAAGCTGGTTAGAGTAGGCACTGCTCCTGGGCTCACCTCACCTCTTTCAGCCCCAAATACCACACCATGGCTTAGCTTTGGGTCAGGCAATTCCCCTGGTGCTCCAGCCAGGGCAGGATTGGCAGTAGCAAGTATGAACAAGTGGCTCTGGAAGCTGCTGTCCTGGCTAGCAGGGCTCTGGCAGCACCAACACCTGCCTAGGCACTTCTGGCCATCTCTCTTGCACCGTGTGAACAGCAGTGTCCGTCCAGGGTCTTACCTCTAAGAGCACAAGTAGCACCCATATCCTGGGGGACAGCTCTGCCTGAACCTGGGAATGTGCCTGCATGCAGAACATGCCAATGGCTGAGCCAGCTCATGCCCACTGTCCTGCAGCAATAGATGTGCTAGGATCTGGGACACAACAGGGAGGGGAAAGGCACTTCAGGGAAGAGGGTGGTGGAGCCAAACATCATGGTGGGGCCACAGAGAGGGTTTTCCAGTGCCAGAGCCATGGTGCAGCTCAGCCACAGCATCACCTGCCAGGCACACAACCCAGGATGGGGCCACGCTGCAGGTATCAGCCATTACCATCCTGCCACATCCTCTAACATCCAAGCACCAGTACCAAGGCAAGCTGGGAAGAGCAGGGAGGAAGCTGTGGCCAGGTGAGGGGAATCATGTCCAGCACTGGGACAGCCCAGGCTGTTGCTGTCACCTGCCAGCTTGAGTCCATGTGGTACAAGGTCAGGTGGCAGATGCAGCTGGCAGCATGGGGATGGGGACAGGTTGAGCACAGCACGAGGCCAATGGCACTCAATGTGGTTCTTAGGGAGGCTGGGTGAGACACCAGCTTATCCCAAAGAATCTCAGTCAGCGCTAGGCTGTATGATGAGTTTTGCTTTAAACTTCAAACACAGCCCTTTGAGAATGCAGGACCACCCAAGGAAGATGGTGGCACAGGCAGTGGCACTGCAGACACTGATGGACAGAGAGTGCCTAGAAAAGGACATGTCAGGTTTTCTACCACACCTCTGGAGTTTTGTTTTGCCTTGGAAGCAAGATGCTTTCCAGAAGTTCACACTCCCCAAAACACAACTGGCCTTAGCGAGATGATATGGAGGGGTCAATAGCAAAAACTCCAAGGTGCCATGTGCTGCTGGCAGTGCTGGGGACATCAGAAGGGCCTGGCCTCAGCCACAGCCCCATGTGCCTCCTGCGTCCCCAGCACAGCCCCCTGTACCAATCAGGAGCCGTGATTCGCCCAAGCCCCATGGCACCACCACCGTTCCTGGCCATGCCACTCTCGCCATTGGACCAGCCTGATATTTGCTCCACGGGGACAGCTGGCTGTGCCCCGCTGGCATGGGGGACCCAGCCAGTCCCAGACCTGCGTCAGCGGCTGGGGAGGCATGTGGCGGCTGAGACTCATGTGGCGAGGAGAGCCGGGGGCACGGGGGTCCGTCCTGTCCCCGACCCGCCTCTGTTTTCTCAAGGGTTGCACTTCCAAAGGAGCCCGTGGGATTCCACTCCTTCCCCCATCCCCATGCGCCAAGGAAAATAGGCTCTGCCGGTGCTTGTTTGTTTGCTGTGGCCGCAGCCCCGGCGTGTGATTACAGCTGCAGCACGGCCGGGTGCTGTGGGGCCCTTTGCGCCTCAGCCAGGGTCCCCCGCAGTGCCAGCACTCCCATGCCACCCCCGAGTGGAATGGAGTGTCCCACTGCCCCTTAGCAGCCCTGGCCACCAGAGCCAAGGCACACCGGCACTCTGTGCTGGGAGACAGGGCAGTGTTGCAAGGCACAGACGGCTTTCTCTGGGGTACCCCCTTAAAGCCACAGGGACCTGGCAGGTCTAACACCTCACCTTGGGCCTGGTCCAAACACCAGTGGAAAATTCCCCATCTCCTCCGCACAGCCATGCCCTCCACAGCCAGCCACGGTTCTACTTCTCTGCCGCCCCACCTGATGGGGACTTGCCAGGTCCCTGGTCTCACCCATGCCACCACAGAGCCAGCTCATCTTGGAGATCCCAAGTCCAGCAACCACCTGCTGTGGTTCAGTTTCCCTCGGGGAAGATTTCTCTCTAGTGAGACTTTCGCAGCTGACACGGCAGAGAGGGCCACCGTGCCGGCTGGCATAGGACACGCGTGGCCGACAGGAACGCAATGTGCTGCCTGGCTTTCCACTCTGCTGTCCCGGGCAGCCAGGCTCTATAAATACCACAGCCTATGGAATCACCGCACGCAGGTCCCAGCCAGCCCCACTGCCCATGACGGCCGGCATCACTCTCCCTGCTCCGGCACCCCGACACCCTGACACCCGATCCTAGCCACAGCCGCTTCCAGCCTTCAGAAACATATGTCATTCCCACAGGCGATTAAAAATTAAAACAGAAAAGAAGGGAAAGTAAAGGGAGTTTGGGGCTTAGTGTCATCATGAGTATCAGCGGAACCGTGCACGCCGAAGTCCCCAGCATCGCGATCCGGGAAGGGGCAGCGTCAGGGCTTTGGAGTACCCGGGGGTACGGCAGGGCTCTGCCTCCCGCTGCACTGGCGGGATCTGTCACCCACCCGTGGGAAGGTGCCAGCTGCTGGGAAATGGCAGGAGTACAGCAAAGCAAACAGCCCCGGGGCGCTGCCACCTGCAAGACCTGCCCCGTAGTCTCTCCGGTGCTGCCCGGCGCCGAGAGGAGGAGAAGGGGACGGAGGAGAGAGCTGAGAGGAAAGCGGGGCCGGCGAAAGATGGGTCGGAAAGGACTGGATGGGGTGCGGAGGAGAATTAGTGGAGATGAGGGGTCCGACCACCACGGCCTCCAACCACGGAGCTTGACGGAGGAGAAGGCAGCGAGCCTGGGAGTGCGAGCAGCAGGGGAGATCGGAGAGACCTACCTGCCCTCTCTCTCTCCGCGGAGCCTCTGCTGCGGGCTGGGGCAAGCAGCCCCCGGTGGCCGGTGCCGCGGATTAGAGACTATCCTGCGACCGTAATCCCGGCGGAGCCGGAGATTAAACCGGACCCGAGCCCGCCCCCAGCGCGGAGGCTCCCAATCTCCTCTCCGCCGGGGCACAGGAGGAGCGCTCTGGGAGCGGGTGGAGCGACAGCCCTGCATCGACCGAGCCCTGCCCCGCCCCGCCCCGCCCCGTTCCGGCGGGACCACCGCTCCTCGGGCACCCTGCCCGGCATCGGTGTCCAGGCAGCGCTGCCCTGTCTGCAATAGGAGCATCACTAAGAAACCCCAATGCACCGCACGTGGCAACCGCGCCACTGTGCCCCTCAAGGCATCATCACCATACTGGGCATCTCTATCCTGCCAGGTACAGACATCCCACCGGGCATTCCTACCTACAGCAGCTGAGGCTCCTGCCGGAGGCCAGTGGCTGCTTCCAAAGAAGCAGGGCTGGGGCAGTCTCTCTAATCTACCTGGAGGGTCAAATCCAGTATGTGTTGAGTGTAGGTACAGGGTTTTTCCCCCTCTTAGCCAGGGACAGGTCACCCAGTAGCACTCCCTCAGTCAGATTCTCTCTTTGACCTGGGAAGCTCAGGCTGTTCCCACGTTAAGCCAGCCCAGCTGGCTGCCCTGCTCATGGTGCCCAGTGCCCTCACAGTACTCACCCCAGCATCTCAGAACACTGGGAATAAACAATCCGTGTGCAATCATCCCAACAAGACCCAGAGCAACTGGGACGGGCCAGCCCTCTCCTCCAGTCTCCATCAAACCTCCCCACTTGAGCTGAAATATGTCTATTTTCATGAAGACACAAATCCCCATAAAAGTTCCCCAAAGAGGAAATTTCCCTCAAGTGCATCCCACATGCTTTAGGGAGAGCCATGAGCTCTGGTGAGTCACCAGCTGTGTCCCCAAAGATTCCCTGTCCCTTTGTAAGGTCTGTCACCCCTAAACTACCTCCTGCTCCTCTGTCCTCCCCAGCTTTTATTTCAGAGGAAAATTTTGGGGGTCCACGCTTGGGAGTCCACCCACCTCCCATGCTGAGCTGCAAACCCTGCCCAGCTGCTGTGCGTTGGCAGAATGGCTCCCCATGCTGCTGGAAGGTTTTATTTGTGTTATGCATATCTTTCATAAATCCTTGCGAAGCCTCGGGCAGCCTGGGATGGAAACGGCTTTGCCAGTCAGCAGCGAGCGTCGCCATCGGGAGGAGAGGCAACCTCTCCCCTGGACATCGAGGGATGTTAAATATTCAGTGGCAGCTCTGCCCTCACGCTCCCGGCAATCCCGCGGCTCCTGTTACTGCCGCTCTCCTTTGACTGGAGACATACACCATTAACTAATTTCTAATAACAGCAGCATGCGTAAGTGCTGAACCAGCGCTGGCTGGCACGCCGGGGGACTGGAGGCAGTCAGGTTTGGCAGTGTGACCGGGGGTGGGGGGGCAGAGGCACCCAGAGGATGGGCATGGCTGGCCTCAAGCCATCAGCTTTAACCCTTTCCCTGCTCTGGGGAAGGCGGGTGCAGCCACGTGGCACCTGTGGAGAGACGTTCCGGGATGGGTGGCAACGCAACTCACCAGGATTGTAAAAGTCAGCCAAGAGCTTCCGCCCTGTGAGCAAACACAGCACAGGTGCTGGGCACGGGGACAGGCAGTGTGTCCCCATGGCTCAGGGTGCAGCGACTGCCGTGGGGTAGCATGCTGGAGGACCTGTGGGAAGTGACTTGGAGACTGTCTGCTCCTTCCCAGCCTCCAAATGCCCTTTCCCTTAAACTGGCACAAATGCAGCCATGTCTACTTTTTACTGTCCCCTCTCTTGTCCAGCATGTGACACCCCTCTCCACTTTCCAGGTGGGCAGAGGACATGGGCTCCATCATGTCAAACTGAAGCTTTGTGGAAAATCAAAGCAGTGAGGAGGAAAAGAGAGTGAAGATGTCCCCAAAACCTCCCAAACCTGTCTCAGCATCTCACGGCTGGCACAGAGTAGCTGCAGGGTCATGCATCCAGGCTGGCAACAGAGAGAGGAGCCATGAGAGGAGTGGGCTAAGACCCTTCTCTGGACCCCCTGAGCCCTCTGGTCAACAGTGCTTCCCCAGTGCAGCTCTGGCCAGCCTCACCAATGGCTCTAGTGGTGTCAGGGCTCCAGTGGATTGCAAAATTGCAGTCGTGTGGTTTTCTCCAGCTGGCTGGAAAGTTTGACGCTGGATTCCCGTATGTGAGGAGCCTTCAGGGGAGCCCGGCACAGCACGGCTCATCTCTCAGCAGCATCCTGCCTCACCAATGGCAGGGAGCCGAGTGCTGTGCCAGAGCCCTTGCCCTCAGCACACCTCTGTGGGGTTTGACTCCTCACCATTCCCCCCAGCCAAAAGCTGCCCTATTCCTTATCCTTCAGCCGTGCTTGGAGATCAAAGATTAAAGTGAACCCATAAAACCCCTTGGCCTCAAATGTCACAGCCCAGGACCCAGGCACAAGGCAGTGGGTGCCATGTATGGCCAGGACACACTCTCCTTGTCACGCTCAGCTTCCTTCCCCGGCCCTTGAGCCCGCTGCCTGCTGCTGCCTGCCACTGCCTGCTGTTCCCAGAGTCCAGATGGCAGGAAGATACGGCAGAGATAATGGTGAGATTTGCAGCCCAAGCAGTGTTCCCCCTGCCACCACCATGACCTCTCAAGCAAGAAGTCTCTTGGAGATTGCCCTTTCCAGGAACATTCCAGTGGGTGCCTCTGGTCCCCATCACTGGGCATCCCACAGACACAGCGCCAGCACATATAGGGGCTCCAAAACCCCTACTGCCCTCTTGACCCCATAACCATGAAGGAAGTGAGGCACAAAAGGAATGCCGATTGTAAGAGGAGAGGGATGCCTGTGGCCAGCAGGGTGGACTCCAGAGTGACACGTGCCCAAGGCCATGTCCAGGCTGGAGCCTTCCTCACCCCAGGCCTCTCTCCACAGAAGCACCCTGGTGCAGGTAGCTTGTGCCTGGACACAGAGGTGGTGGGGAGCAGCTGGTGGCTCCCTCCCTCGCCCTTGACCGCCGCCTCCCTCGCGGCACATGCTGTCATGTGGCAGGGCACAACAACAACACGGGCTAATTGGTTAATGTGATTTCAAAACATGATTTGCAATTATAACTCACCAGAGAGCATTCAATGATCCCGCACATCGGAGAGTGGGTTTTTCTCCTTCGTTTGTTCCTGGAACCTCGAAACCAATTAACTTTACAGAAGCCAGAAGCAAAGCACTGCTCAGCAGACCTGAAGGGTGAGTTATCTCTGTGCTCAATCACCTCCCTGCCAAGCCACAATCTGGGAACCAAGGACTGGCGGACAAGCCCCAGGGTAACCCTGATGCTTGTCCCTGCATCACTGAGGGGTTTGGAGGGACTTACACAGGCTCCCTCAGCTCCAACCCATCAAGCACCATGGCAGCCTGGGAGCACTTGAGGACAGGAGGATGCCCTGAGCCATAAGAAGTGGGAATAAACTGTTCCTCTTGGCACAGGGAGACTGTCCCTTCAATTCCCTCCAGAGGTGATGGCACTTGCTGGCAGCCTGATCATCTGTCACCCACACAGGACAGCCATGTCCCCACCATCCCCATTGACAGCACCCACAGCCCCACCAGGGACAGGGACTTTGTTTCTGTGGGCTGACCATCCTGTAGCAAAGGCTTAAATGCCTTTAAGGTAATTAAGCAAGGACTTTAATGCCTTTAAATGCAACTCAAATGCCTTTCAAGCCAAACAAACCCAAGTAGCTATGATGCTCCTGAAACATCCAGCACCCAGTGCCCAGCTCCCCTGAGTCTTGGCTTGTTTCCCCAGTGTCCCCAATTGCTGAGCTCTGTTGCTCCCCATATCCCACTGGAAAGCCAGACATGGGGCCAGCAGCTTCTTCTCTTGGCTGGGTAAAGAGATGTGGCCATTAGCTGCTGGAGGGATGATCTGGCCATTATCCCTCAGGATGGTGATGCAACTGCACTCTGCAGGGGTACCCCTGCTCACAGGGGAACACTCCCATGTGCACAAGGCCTGAATCTCTCTGGGCTTAGGAGCTGCCTTCCATCAGCTCCCCAAGCCTCAGGGTCCTCCATACCACAGGGAGCTCAGCATTCCACACTGCAGCCACCCAGGCTTCCTGAGGACAGGGAGAGAGCTAGGCAGCTGCCAGAACCTCTGAGGAGGCACAAGGCGATGCCAGCAGTGCAGCATGGGGCAGTGGAAGGAAACGTGAGGCAGTGTTGGGGGGTCTCCAGTCCCTGGAGAGGGGCTCTCCTGTTCACCTCCAAGCTTCCTGCAAGCTGTCAGGGAGTGTGGAGCTGGCTGGGAGGCCCCTGGGGGATGCCAGGCATACTGCCCAGGGCCAGGGCAGCAGGGTGGCAGATGGCTGGGGAGCTGGGGACTGGGAAGCAGGGGAGGACCAGGGACACCTTTCAGCCCAGACAACTGTAGCATCCTTGTTTAGAGTTATTTATAACTGGGCCAAAAATGGAGACGTGGCCACAGCCATGTCCCTCCTCTCTCCAGGGTGCTGTGGTCAGTCCAGAGCTGACTAAGGAGCAGATATGGTCCCTGCAGTCCCAGTGAAAGGGCAGTCTGCTCTGGCTCCCTAGAGAGGCACCTGTAGGGCTGTTCTGAACCCCCTCACTGGCTGGGGTGACTGTCAGTCCCAGGGCTAGACAGTCCACCACAGGCTCCTGTCGGGTGTGATCCAGCCACGAGAAGAGTGGATAAAGGCCCTTTCATGGCCCATCAGGGAAAAGGATTCAGTGAGAGAAGCACAAAAGGACGTTCTACCACTCAGGACTGAGGCCTCAGTGTCCTGCAGCACCGGGGCTCCTGAGCTGCCACAGTGGTGGGATGTGGGGTGCCTGCCCCAACCAGGGGGCAGCTGGGGAGCGCCAGGTGCTGGGTCTTGGCAGGCACCCCTGGGTTCCTGCTGGCACCACCCAGCCTTGTGTTTGGGTGGACTAAACCTGGTGCTGTTTCAGGCTGGGCAGTGCTGGCATGGTGGCCCTGTCCAGGGTTGGGAAAGCCCTGGGGCAGCTGCCCCTCTCCCTCCCCTCTGAGCTGGACAGCAATTGGCTGCCTGAAGGACGCCGGCCTTGATCCGCATCGCTGGCCGTCCCCAGGGCCGAGCAAACAGAGAGGAAAACAGCCCCAGCCGGCTCCTGCCACTACCGGCATGCAGCCAGCCCCGGCACCCCCAGTGCTCCTGTCCCTGGGACCTCTGCCACCCAGCAGAGCTGGCAGCACCGCTCTGCCTGGTGGTGCCAGGGGGCTAATGGTACTGACCCACCTGCCCCACAGCCAGGAGTGAGGCCAGAACTGCAGGGGCTGAGCCGGGAGGAGGAAACAGGAACCAGGATAAGCACCCACCGTGCCGGTGGAGGGGCTGCCTGCAAGAGGAGAAGTGAGGCACAGCCAGAGCACAGCACTGAGACCACTGGCCCTGGCTGCGGGGTCGTCCCTCCTTGTCCAGTTCAAGGGTCAGGTCGCCCAATTCAGCCTTGTTTGCCATGGGGCTGGGCCAGTCCCTGGGGCTGCAGGCTAGCTGGGGATAGCTGGTTAGTGGCAGGAGGCCAGCACAAGCCCAGGCCATGTGGCATGGCCTTGCCTAGACACCTCACATGTTTCCTCCACAGCCCAATTCCCTGAAATCTTTTCCCACCAGTAGAGCACGGTGCTTCACAAAAATCCGCCCAGCACCGTTCCCAGAGCTACCCTGTTGGAGAGCCACCCAGTCCCACCAGATGCCAGGTGAATACCAGAGGCCAGCTCTGGTCCTATTCCCCTCTGGCACATCCCACACCACCCAAAGTCCTACCACCCGCTCCGTAGCACTCCTGTGACCCCCACCCTGCCTGTGAGCAGCAGGACGCACCCGCCACCAGCAGTGGGCTCGGTGGGCTGCAGGAAGCACAGACGAGGGCTGGGATGGGTATGGGGAATGCCATCATCAGCAGGAGCGGCCACCGTGGCACAATGGTAACACAACAGTGACACCATAGCAAGGTGGGGATGGGGATACAGGCCCCCAGCTGCCCTCCCGACACTAGAGCTATCCCTGGGAAGGTCAGGCCATGGGTGCCAGGCCACGGGCGGCTGCTCCAGCTCCGCCGGTTCTGCCTAGAGCACTGCCCGCTCCAGCTGCGCCGCCGGCAAGGTCAGCGCAGTGCTGTGGCAGCACCGGCCCCCGCCATCCCCCAGCCGCCGGCCAGCCGCTCCCGGTTCCCACCGGCTGGAGCGACGGCCACGGCATTGGTGATCCCACACCACCCACGCGGGACATGGCCATCCCGTGACTTTGTGGGCTGGCGATGCCCCTGCCCGGAGCGCCGGGGAGCGCCGGGGAGCGCGGGGGAGCGCCGGGGAGCGCCGGGGAGCGCGGGGGAGCGCCGGGGGCACGGAGAGCGGGAACGGAGGGCGGAGCGGCA
>VWYP01029215.1:80526-106011 GCA_013400435.1 Pycnonotus jocosus | reverse complement strand
AGCCAGGATGATCCTAGGTATGATGGTTTTCATGTGTGGAAAACTCTTTGGTTAGATGGTTCACTTCATAAAGGAATGAAAAAGGGAGGATAAAAGACATCTGTTACATCATCTGCAGCCAGAAAAAGAGTTTGTTTAACATCTCTTCTAGAAAAGCATCAAAAGTAAAGAAGAACTAAGGGCTCCAAAGCAAAACAAATACAATCAAACTGGAACTCTCTATCTCAGCCAGCAATGGGCATTAAAAGCTTTGTCTGTGGCAGGGAAGAGAAGTTGAAGTACAGAGGGCTACAAAATGCCGGTGTGTTCAGTCAGGTTCGGAGATCAGTAAGGTCTGCAGAGTACAAGTGTGCAATCTGTAAAAGTAGCAGTAAATGCCTGTGTTGTTACAGTCTTCCTGAGGCATCTGCTATTGGTTACACTTGGAAACAGAACCACTAAACAGGATAGACCTTTGATCTACTGTGATATGATCATTCTTATGGTCCCCATATGCTGCTACAACATCTGGCCAGTTCTGTTGGCTTTGTCTTAATAAGCCAGAAGAAATCTAATAAATCCTTTTATTACTCTGGCTACCAAGCTTTACATGCAGACCAGCACAATGTCTTTGGTGCAGCCCACAGCAAGGCAATACATCTCCTGATTTCAGAGAGTAGAAGTGTTTTGGTGAAAGGGCATCGTTCGGTGCACACATACTATTGTAGGAGCTGTGTGCAGAATGCCTCCTCAAGCTTAGCACTGATTTTCACAGTTTTCTGGGGCAAAAAACAACCATCTAGCAACCATTGTGAGTGGCTTAACCACCAGAGAATGATAGCAAGAAAATATGGTCCTGTGTTTGCATTCACTACACATGGCTTCCAGGTGGGACTGTCGAAGTAGCCATTTTTACAGGTTAGACTAAGGAGCGGCTAGAGAATGAAAAGCTGGTAATAACTAAAAATTTCAAAAATATATCAGCAGGCCAACTCACCACATGGAACTACAAAGGTCAGTTATTTCTTCTGTGAAGAAGTACAGAAAATCCCCCAACTGATAGACCAACCAACCGACCCATCCCTAACCAAAAAAAAAAATTCAAGAACCCAATCCAACCCAACTGAACCCCAAAACCCCACAAATAACAAAATCAAAGCAAGAAATATCCACTGCAAACCCCCAACGTGGTTGTTGGCTTTGTAGTTGTTGCTGTTGTTGTTATTATTATCATCAATATTGTTGTTAATAATGTTGTTCATATTAGTATTATTACAACAATCAACAATCAACAATCAAAACTTGCATCACAGGCCGTGGCACATGAAGACGATAGGAACCACACTTTCTAGAGATGAGCCCCGTGTTTTCTGGATGCGGGTGTGTACGCCCAGCGGGCAGTGATGGGAGTTACGCATGCCCAGGGCAGGTGAACAGACCCCTGTTTCCTTGGGAAAAGCGGCTCTGCGGGAATCGCCCGGGCCGGTGGGAGGTGGTTCTGCAGGGATGCAGCACCCGGCGGTCCCCGGCCCCGGGCTGTCCCCGCGGCCCCCACTGGGTGGTGGTAAAACGCTGCAGATGATCGCGCTGCTGCCAACGAGGCGCGGCGGTCTGCAAGAAGAGTAGCTCACGAGCAAAAACCTTTCAGGCTTATTCAAATTTTCAGGGATCGGAACCTCTTTACTGCCTGCAGTAACAGTCTTAATCTTCTTATCTCCCCGGTGACTGAAGGACCTTGATGTCCATAAAGCAGTCCATGCTGTACCCAGAGAAAGCCCGGTGATGGACCCTTTCTGGACGCATACACGCTGCTCCATAGAATCACAGAATAGCCTGGGTTGGAAGTGACCTTAAAAGATCGCCTAGTTCCAACCCCCTGCCGTGGAAAGGAACAGCTTGCACTAGACCAGGTTGCTCAGAGTCTCATCAAACCTGACCTTAAATACTTCCAGTGGTGGGGTGTTCACAACTCTGGGCATCTGGTTCCAGATCCTCATCACCCTCACTGTCAAGAATTTCTTCCTAGTATTTAGTCTAAGCCTACTCTCTTCCAGCCTTAAGCCATTCCCTGAACACAGCACTCCAGGTGAGGTCTCACCAGACCAGAGCAAAAGGGTCCTGCTGGCCACACTGCTTTGGAGGCAACCCAAGGATACAATGCTCTTTCTGGGCTGCAAGTGCACATTGCCTCCAACAGCCCTCCCAAGTCCCTGGTGAACATAGAGAATCACCTGTGCAGAAGCGATTTCCAGCCATGGCAGGGTATGGTGGCTCTTCCTGTGGCAGGAAACAGCCCTTTTGCCATGCCAAGGGCACTGCTATCCTGCTGCTGAAGGAGACAGACACACCTGGACAGCATCTGCATGCAGAAATGGCACAACTCTTGAAATGCTGCCTTGCAGGGGAGTATATGATCTCTCATCTCTATAGTTAAAGGACTGGATGAAGCAGCTTGTGGGACACATAATAGCAAGTTATTTAGATGCACAGTTTTAATCTAACTCCTTAATGTTCAGGCTTAAAACTAGAAACACAAATAAAAGTTTCCTGAAGTTTGAGAGAGATAGATGGAGGGTACTGCAGTACTGCCTCTCTCAAAGTTATCATTTGTCCTAAGAAATAATGTTAAATGCATGCAACATGTAAATGTACAGACACAGAAGAGAACAGTGAATGTATGGTCAACATTTATGTTACACATTAATTTTCTTATGAGCCACAAAGTACTTTTACTGAAGTTTTTGGGAAGTGCACTAGGATTTTTGTGCCTGAAATTTTACTGGTTTATCTGTAGACTTTCACAAAGTCACCGTTTACTCCCACTTGCAAGTTGCAGTGTAGCTGAATGCTGATGGCAAAACTTGTTAGCAGCCTGATTTTTTCCTGGCTTGTAGCTGATAAGTTATTTGCCAAATAAGCACTTTTAAATTATCACATCTGTGGTTTCAGTTGGGCCCGGAGGCCAAATTTTTTTCTGCCTGTAGTCAAGATAACACAGTATTGTGAGGTAACAAAGTATATTTTGCAACATCAATATCTGTGCAAAAGTGCCCTTCACCTTGAGTACAAGGTTAATGCTGAAACCCACAAGAGGTAAGTAGCAGAAGATTGAAGAAGAACATAAGAAGGAACAATCTCAGTGTCAGGACATGCTCCCAGTCCCTGTGAGTTAGACCAGATGTTAAAAACTAAACTTGTAAATATGAAGCTGGTTCTAGACCAAGAGCACTCTCTTCTCCATATGCTCAGATTGTTATTTATATCCCTGGGATAAAACAGCATGTCCCCATGTGGTAACTGACACTTCCAGATCAATAGCACAGACCAAACTGCTGCTGTCTGAAAGCAGTAGGGCCTGTGCTGCTGGAGAGGACAGGCCATGTCCTTGTTAACACCTCAGGAAGTGCAATCCCATCTGGCACTGTTTAGCTAAAGCTTTACAGGAAAGAAACTGCCTTCTGGAGCTTGTCCTTTTTAAAAAAGACTGAGGAAATACTGAAGTCAAAAAGTTTGTCTAGCATTTTCAATTTCATCCTGTCATTGCATAAGGAGAAACTTTCCTTCTTCGAGGCTGTCGAAGAACTAGGACATATTGTGCACTTCAGCCTGAAAAAAAGAGGGGACACTATGACAGGGTGTGCATCCTTGTGAATGGTATGAAAGGCAGGTATCTACATCTCTTCTGTCAAAAGAAGATGTGAAAAAGAAGGCATAAAACTAAAATCTCACTTAGCAATTTTTTTATGTCTCTCATGAATAAAGCTGTGGAGCTCACAGCCATAAGATAATTTTTATGGGCTTAGGGGAAGAGCGCAGAAGTTCATGAAGACAAGTCAGCAAGACCCTTAAATGGGAAGGAAAAAAAATAAATAAGAACTTCTGATTATGTCCTTGAGCATGAAAATACTCTGGGAGAGCATACTGGGAACGTGCTGCTGTGATCTGGCTCTTCCTCATGCAGCACTCTTCAGCTGCTGGTTTCAATGAACCTTTAATCTTTCACACCAAGGTGGTTGTTTTCTCCCTGTGTCACGAAGGAATTTACTTTGGACTGTCTTTACAGACTTCTCAGTTGCCTCTCTGGCAAATTGGCATGATTATTAATGTTACTACATTCTGCTAACAATTTCCTTGTATTTATTGCCGTTGATAAAAAGCAGACATACTTGGTAAGGTTTCTGAAGCTTGAAGAACTAGGAAAAGACTGAGACAAAATGGAATGAGGCTTCATCAGGCTAACCTAAGGTGCTGAATAAGATATAGAAGATGGAGTCTCTGTAGCATTCATAATAGTTTAAAAGCTTAGATGCAGTGTATGTCACCCTCAATCATGTCTTTGTAGTATTATTTATTAACAATGATCATAAAAAAGTAATTGGCAAAATTTAAAGCATCATGTTTCCTAGTGGTGGAAAAGAACTAGGCCTTCTGAGCTCAGCTTCTTAGCACTGCAAAATGCTTTTTCTGCCAGTGCTCTGCTGGCAAACTTTGAAGAGGTACAGACTGTAACTATCAACATTCCACCTGCAAATATTTAACCTACCTGCATTTCTACAAGGATTTTGGGGTTATTGGGAGAAAAAAATATACTAAAAATACCTGCATTTTTCTGCATTTTTTTAACCTTATGATTTTGGAAGTTGTTCGTGTATTTTGGATTTTTACCTCAAAACTGTGTTCAGCAGTCACATTGCCAAAGGCCATGCATATGCACTGTACTTCTTCTTCATATTTTCTCCACAGCGAAAAGCTGCATGCCTTATAAAAATTTTATATACACATGTGCTGTTAGCTCTAGAGGCTTGAAGAAAGTTGAGTTGATTTGACACGATTCTTTAGCTGTCACTGACACAAGTCTTTTCTGCACTGAGTATGTAAATCCCAGGAGTTAGAACCTCAGTGTAATAGATCATGGGCTCCTGCAGCTTTTCTTTCAGTAACTGATTTATCTACTGATGAAGTGTTCTACAAATTTACATGGCTACATTAGAGAGCAGAGCTCCATTTTCTCTTGTCCTGGTATTGGGAGGTGAGTGGCTGAAATGCTCTATCAAGGAAGTAGGATGGTTTTTCACACTCAAGGTACACATCAGTTTGGACCAGAGTCTTGATCTTAATTTTCTTTTACATCCTGCATCTTACCCTGCTCTCGCGCTGCTAGGGTTGTTTCACTCTGTGATTGCCACAAATCCAGCCCATAATAAATTGAAGGTAAAGGCCGATCCCAAGGAGACTTTTCCAAAAGAAATAAGCCACTTATTGGTTCCCCAAGTATAAGTATTACCACTGGAGAACTGATCAGCTGGAAGTAGCCTCTTGTGCCAATGCTTGTGCTATCTTCAGCCTGTATAGATATGCTGCAGAAATAAGGCAAATCATATAGTAGTCTCCATTCCCTCAGATGCAGGAAGGCCTTCATCAGTTGATTAATTAATTAGCTTTTTAATCAAGACTCAGCAAACAGATGATGATGCACGTTGAAGAGTGGACACTTTAATCAGAAGTAGTCCACACAAAGAACTGCTTGGTGCAAAGGAGGTAAATTTCTGATTGCTGTGATAATCACCTCCCACGACTCACAGATGCACTTAAGAGTCCTAACTTCCTCCATTACCTCAGCTGTGAGAATGCAGATGCCACTTGAGTGAGAAAGAAAGCAGTTAAATATACAGCTGCAGCATGAAATAATTGCTTCTCCAGTTCTCTTCTCTATACTCCCAGAGGATATTCCAAGAAAGTAGACCAAACCCATTTTTAGCTCAGTCTTGAATTATTGAACGTACTATATACCAGGCTATTAACCAAGGGAAAAAGTGGTTAAGAAAAAGACTTGCATGTTCAGAAGAACGGGATATTTATTAGAAAAAAACAAAGTAATTTTGTCTTGTTTGTTTGTTTGTTTTTGTTTGTGTATAAAGAAGGTAAATCATAATTTTAAAACTAAAACCTTTTTTCATCCTACGAGGATCCAATTCTCATTATAGGTAGAATCATTCTGGGGATGGCAAACATAGTGAAATAACTTTATTGTTGTTGTCGTTAAGGTCTCTTTATCCTAAGTGGATCTTCCAAAATGTCACGTCAATTTGTGCAGTATATGGCATTGCTAACAACCCTAATGCCTCTCCCAGTAGAGGTGTGGCTGCAGTGCAAATCCAAGGCATGACTGCTGTTCACAGAAGCATCCATCTCACAGGTAAGGCAGTAAAGCTACCACAGAGCAGGATGAGAGACATCGAGTGAGGACCCAGGAGCTGAATATGTGGTACCATAACTCTGCTGCTAGCCTTCAAAACATTCAGTAAATCTACATCTAGATAAACTGCAAAAACTTCTCTGCATACACTATCACTAGTGGTGTTAGTGAGCTACTGTTCTTAAATCACACTGGACTAAGAGGAGGGAAAACAGACTGAAATGCCCATGAGCATACTCCACAACTGGTACAGGTGTACGCACAGTGTAGTGCCACACTAACTTACAGTATGGCATCTGCCCTTCCCATCGCCTGCTCCACGATTCTGTTGGGAGCCCCAGGAGCACCTCCTCCAGGAGAATGGCAGGAAGTGGTGGAAGACTGAAAGAGAGAGGTAACTCCATGTGAAGGTAAAGACTGAAACATCTCTTTAAAAGTGATTCAAACACCTGCAGTGGACATCTTTCTAAATAGCTACTGTTCAGCGAACAGCAGCAAAAAGAGCAATGAAGCAGGAAAGTAGGACCTTAAAAAGCACAGTTATTTCCCACTAGTGCTTGCTATGCTGATCTGCAACCAGGTGAACTTTGCTGGCAGCTCAAAATCTACCCTGACTACCTAGACAATTAATTCATTGTAACTTCCACAACACTTGCAAAAATGCCACATCATGTCAGTGCTGTTGGAGCTATGCATATGAGAGGACGAATAAATTATACAGGGCTTTTTGAATGCATCTGTGCAATCAGTGAGGAGGAGTTACATAAGGCTTCTTGGTGAAGGGGAAAGTGCCTTTCTTCAGCACAGTTCATCCAGGGACAGGTTCCACATAGACAAATACTGACAAACTCTTTTGTTTGAGAGAGAAACACACAGAAAATAAGGTGACAGGTTTCTCTAAAATTCTCAAAAATTTCTTAGAAGGGCCAAATCCTAGACCTTATAGAAAGCTTGAGGAAAACAGCTTTTAGGCCAAATATCTCAACAGCCACAGACAAACCTTTGAAAGCATTGCAGCTGCAGGTCCCCTGCAGGTTGTGCAGCCATAAACCCTTTTGCAAAGAAAAAAGCTTAAAAAATAGACACATACGCTTACAAAGTCCAAATCCCATATTGGCATATTTTCCACTCTGGCAGGCAATGTACAGCCCTTTCCAGGATGCAGTAGTGGTAAGACATGGCTCCCATGTCAAGCGATCTTCAGGACAACCATTTTGGAGCTCCCCACAGAGCTTCCTGCATTCACAAACAAAGCAAAACTTGTCTGGTGGCTTGCAGACACGTGAGGGTAAGCTTACAAGAGCTCCTACAGTGCAAAGAGTGTTCCAGTGACACTTCACAGTAAGAAGTGTACACAGCAGTTAGTGATACCTTGTGGCTAGTAGCAGAGAGAGACTTTTTTCCCAATTGCTTTAAGAAACCATCAACAGATGAACAGAGAACTAGGAGATGTCTTGAGACTTCTGCTTAGTATTTGGAGAAGAAGGGGAAGATGCCACTCTTAGAGATGCCAGTGGGAACAGTTTTATCCCCGAGTGAAGAAGAGTAGCTGTGTGCACACTGAACTGCAATAACTGCATGCTATTCATTAGAACAGCATGCAGTTATTAGAAAATGCACTGTAAAGCATGCTAGCCTAGTGGAAGGCATTTTCCCCCTCACCTCTGCACCAGATTATGAGTACCAACACAGACAATTACCATAACTCAGCTACTTTGGATATCTTGATTTAGGAAATAACTTTGTGTTTCCCGAAGCTACTCTGCAGTTAAAAAGTACTCTTTACCTCTGTCTGTGTGTGTGTGTCTGTGTGTTTATACATTTTTGTGACACCTATGTGACAGGTGTTCTGAGTACTGATGAGAACTTTCCTACACAAAACCAATGTGATTGCCATTGCTTTTGCTGATTTAGAACCCTTGTTCTGACCCCATTCTATAGCTGAATGTCTGGTCTAACCTGCTGGAACTCTTCTACTATTTTCTGAATCAAGCTGGCAAGAAACCAGATTTCAATATTTATTTCCAGTGCTATTGAAAAATAAGAGATTCACTAGAGACATCTCTGCTGCATGTGTCTTATTGCAGATGGACTCCAGCCACTGATCAGAAGACAGAGGAGCAGCAGATGTGAATTGTAAAGAAATTTATTCATATTTCATAACTGGGAGGATACAGCTTTCTTCCTATATTTTTGTAGCTTAGAAAGAAAGAGCCAACAACAGCAATAACAGTAATAAAAATAACCTAGTATGGACCAGAGGACTATTTTTAGAAAAACATGCCAAAATATTAAGTCATCTCTCTACCTCTGTCTCATGCTTCTCTTTCTGTCTTGAATTCCTTGGGGCTTTTTTATATTTGTCTTACTAACTTGACAATCATTATCAAAATAGAATATCAGAATATAGCAAGAACCTACATTCACAGGGAGCAATAAGAATTCAGCCACTACTAGGCATTTTGTTGATTGTTTTACATATTTCTAATTCTCTGGAAGAAACAGAGAAACATTTCTGTTATGCTCCTCTCCCTTCCTCCTCATTTTGACTCTGCAGCCATTGACCCAGGGGACTCGAACCTGCAAAGCTGCCTGCCCACTGCAGTGCTGACAGACTTGCAGTCAGCAGAGGATTCTCACCACAGTTGTTGCCTGCACAGCACTGGGCTTCTGCTGCTCACTCTTGAAGAGGTGGCTCCCCTCAGGGCAGGCACAAGGCTGAGCATCCAAGGCACAGCTCAGTGTGAAAAACACAGCTGTCAGTGATGAAGTATCACTCTGAGGAGAGCATCCGGAATAATAAGCAACTGTTATAAGCTCTAAGCTTCTGAAAGGGTCAGAGAAGAACTAGATCTTTGGACAGTAATTGTAAACTGTGGCTTACCACTTATCCCACCACTCCAGAGCAGATATGCTGAGGCTGGGACAGCTGCTAGCAGTTAAGCAGGAGCTCTTTGGCATAAAACTGAAAGGCAGTGTGGCTGTAGCCTGTTGAAAAAGAGATCAGATGAGCATATGTGCAGACAGGTAGACGAAATGAAAAAATACTGTCTTGGGTGACTGTCTTCAGAGATAGGAGGGTAAGAAAATTCTTTTGATGTACTAGGTTGATGAGACAAATGGGAAACCATATTCTTGTTTACAGATATCAAAGCTATTTTATTTTTCCAGTCAATTTAGTAATACTATCTGTCTCTGTGTTGCTTTTTCGACAGTAATATGTTTCTCAAAGCTGCTAAGGCTGTAAACTAGCTAACAATTTGCATGTGCCAAGATGTCCTCACTAGCACTGAAAAACTTGAACACATAGTAGGCCTGGAATTTTCTCATGCTTAATCTTCTAGGAAAGTGACAAGACCTTACTGAAGAGACAAAGGTATGGAAAATTCTATGCATGTAACAGAATGCATAACAAAGGAAAAAGAAAAAGCAAAGGGGGAAGTGAAAGGAAAGAGAAAGGGAAGCAAGCAAAACGAGAAAAAAGAATCTGCCAAGCATGGAATTTATACCTATGCAATTAGTAATAAAATTAGTATTGCCAAAATTTGAAGTTTGAACTTCCAAAGGAAATTAAATTTTTTAGTCACCAGTGCTATATTTAGAAAGAAAACAACAGCAGCAACAACAACAAGAGACATGATCTGTCTCTCTGCAAGGCTGAATTAAAGATTAATGTGATTCTACATATGCTCCAAAATAAAATTAATATTTTTTTAAAAAGAAATGATGTTGAACATGGAAACAGAGAATGCAAATAAAAATGTGGAAAGCAAAACTACAGCCCAAGTATTAATTAGGTCAAATTACAGGTTATTTAATAAAGGTAATTTTGAAGGTATTTATTATTTATTTACAAAGTATGCTTTTTAAGATTTATACTGTGCAACTAGAAAGTAGTATCTGTATTAAAAGAAAGGGAAATGCAGATCCAGCCACTGGGTTGAAGTCATATGATGATTAAGGTCACATTTGCACAATAGCAGATCATCTGGCAGAGGAAAGCTGAGCTGCACCAGAGGGAAGGCATGATTCCCATTTCTGTAGAAATAGCCAGCATATGAGGCACTGCTTATAGAAGACAACTGAAGAGAGCTCTGGTGGAAAGACCAATTCACTGCTTTGCTTTACATGGATAAGATCTTGGACTGGAATTACTATAATATGACCACTGCCTAAAAAAACCCTTAATATCACAAATTTGAACAAAAGAACATTTAAAAATTTGGTTGCAAATGGGACAAAACAGATGACAGTTTTACAATATGCAAATTAAATGAAAACAATCTATTTAACAGTGTACCTGAATTTTCAGGTTTTTCAGATGAGTGAAATCTTCTAGTGATGATGAGTGGCTGCTTGAGAGTTTCTGCTGAAAATCATGGTCAGTCTACTAAGTTTTATAAAAGTATCGTCCCTTATACAGTTTATGTCCTTCACTGATGATATTGTAAAATTTTTGCACACTCTAAACACTTAGTCTTTTGCAGCTTCCACCTGAGCTTTTTGTCCTTATCCTTTCTTAATACCCACAAGAAGTAAATTTTCATCCCTAAGGAGCAGCAAAACATTTGATAGAGAGACGGGATCTTACTGCAAACTGTATGCCTTTCAGCACAGTTTCACAGCACAGTGGTTGCTGGATTTTCTCACTTACTCTGTAGTACAAGGAAGTTTTACTTTGTCCCTCTATCACTACCCACAATGCATCTTTAGAAGCCCTGGTTGATGGCAATTTATGTACACCTGATTCCTTATTAAGTCTGATCTCAGTGAGGTCAAGGCTAATCTGTTCTAACATCCAGACCTTCTGCTTTTGTTTAATATAGCCCAGTGAGATTAAAACAGGATTAGAGCTCATCTGATTGGGAGAATAACCTCTGCAGATGAACTCTTCTACTGTTCTTTTGAAAAAGTCACAACAGTGTCTTGCAATGGCCATAGTTTCTATTTATCAATACACATAAGACACTTGGTTGGGTTTTTTTGTTTGTCCTTGTGATAGTTATGAAACCAGACTCATTATTTCCTGGAGTCAGATCTAGTCGTTACTATACACACGGAATTCATTATTATGGATTTCAGAACGGGTCATTTTCTCATTTATCTCAATGCATTTTCAGTGCGCTAGAGCAATAAAACTAAAAATTTAAATGAGTTAATGGAAACTGTCAAGATGTACATTTAATAAAGTTAAATTTTCACCTGTTTGATTACCAAGCTTTCATTTTAAATGTTTTTTCTTCTTTAAACACATAGCAAATGCTAACTATACAGAATTAAGTTGTTTTCAATTTGTGTTGGTTCAACATCTACAATATATATAATCACAGAAAAGAGCAGGTCTGTGTAATCCAAAAGATATGCCTCAAACTTCATTTGTGATGAAGCCAAGCATAAAGATTGCCAAAAAAATTAAACTAACAATACTTTTCTGTGGGTTCCCCCTAGTATGTTCAGTAAAGCTATTCTTCTGCAGTATTTTGAATCTTGACAGAGAAAATTTCATATTGAAGAATAAGATTTTGATGTGAGCATAAAAGTAAAGCAAAAGTAAAAAGAGCAAAATTATTTGGTCAATGTGTTCTCATTATTCCAATTCTAAGAAATGCAAAATAATAAAACTGTCAATGATTAGGATTATATAAAATATCACAGGTAGCATGCAGTGAAAAGATCAGCAGGGAGAGAGTTCTGAAAATGTTATTTTTGCACAGACAGGCTGCTTGGCTGCTGTCCTAGATTTCAGCCTGCTCTAGGTGGAGGTCATGCTGTGGCTAAAGTAATTAGCAAGGTCGATCTGACCAGCTCAGTACAAACCTGGAATAACTCTACTGAAGTGTAGAACAGGAACAACCAAAAAGAAAACAGCATCTTTGTCCTGGTTGCAGTACTTCTATCCATACTAGCAATGACACTAGTAGATTTCAGGATTTTTTGCCTTTGGGATGGTCCTTGGCCATTTTACTTCAGTGGTGTAGGATATTATCTTTTGGGTGATGTTATTTCTTATTAGCAGTCTCAGAGTCATTCTGACACCAAGGTTTGATCCTTACCTTCTCTAGCAGTTAAGTTTGGTCCTGCTTGGGTTTCTGAGTGAAGGAAAACCCTCTTAAAAGACAGAACAGAATAATAAAGAGTTGTTTGAGTTCTTAAAAAATTGTCAGCGAGAGCAAGAGAAGATACCTTTAATCATCTGTGTTAATTACATTTTCTTAACATTATGGGATGTTCCCATAGGCTTTTTACTTCAAGAGACAGAGCAGCAATTGAAAGCATCATGTATCTCACTAAATGAGAATGTATGATGGTATCAGTATCATTCCATAAAGCTACAGATTTTTAATATGATCAGCAAATCCATAGTTTATAATGTAAGAGTATGCAACTCTGTGAAAATGTGAAGATAAGAAAAAGCAGCATTACTGCATATCTGGAAAATAGATTTTAGATTGTGACATGATTGTTTAACCAAGTCTTTCTAGCCAGACACTCTACAATCCATCTTCCTGTTGTCTGTGTTTCTCACGTAGGCATAAGTTTGATTTTTCCATAATGAAGCCAGAAGAGCACATGAGCATTGAACCAGCATGTGTGGGGTGGGGGGGAAATAAGATTTTTGAGAGCCAAAGCAGTAATCATCTTTATAATCAGGAGCTGAAAGTGCATTCTGTGTTGTACATTGTCTCTGAAATAATTTCTTCAGCAGTGTTTCTTGGTTGCTTCCTGTATGCTAGGAAAAGCAATGCAGTTTTGTTTGCTGTGTTTAGAAAACATAAACTTGCTGCTCTTCTAACTCAGTAAATACGGTCTTTTTTTTTTTTTTTTTTTTTCATACTCACAGAAGGTCAATTTTATTTTGTAAAAGCAAGAATTGCCATGCAGATGATGTTGCACAATTACAGCTAAAGTGAAAGGTCTCACTCATAACTCTGTTTTTAATAAAAAACGTTAAAATTTTTCCTGTGTATCAGAGGTTCTGGCTAAGCTAGCACCAAAAATGCTTACATCATATATCAGGAAAAATTTGGTCTCTTTACAAAACTTTGGTATTGTTGACTGGGAATTGCATTATTATTCTAACTCCTCAGAAACAACTTTTAGGGAAAATAGGTGACTGACCACTATGTGATTGTTTACCGAAGTTTTTCTTGGCAGATACTACACAACTGATGATGTCTAACAGTGGGATGTTGTATAATAGTCATCATAGTTTAAGTAATTGCTGGGAAGGTAGATTTTGTAATTAACAGACCCTGCTGAAACTGGTACAAAAAGTTGGTGGGAAGTTATATAGGAATAATAAATCAATTGACTCAAATGGCATTTGATCTCAACAGTTTGAAGGTAGTCAGTACTGTTAAATAATACCAAAATAACACCACTAAATCACAGCTTGCCACTACAGAGGTTTTTGGTAACATCTATTTGAAAATGGAAATATGTTGTTAAACTGAGGTCTGGAACCTGACAATTAGAAGAATTATGATGAAATGGGCAAAGCTACACCCAAGAAAAAACAAACTATTTGAAATTATGGGAGCTGCCACATGTTTATAAACTGATGATGGAAACTAGTGATTGGAAATCATAGGGATATTGTACAGACTTACTGAAAGAATAGCTGATACCTTTTTTTTTCTTCAGACAAAAATGGGAAGAGACAAGCTATAGCATATGGAAGAGTCCAAATCTGGCAACATGCACATCAACACAACTCAAGATATCAACTGCTATAGGAAAATACTAAATTACTGCCTCCTGAAATTCCCAGCAACTGGATGAGATACTTAGAGACCAAATGTAAAGAGTCGGAAACCCTACTTGTGTTTGACAGTATCATAAAATGTTAAAGTAGTAATTATGCTTTGGAAAAACAGGTATGCTATTGGAGCTGAAGTTTTAGGAAAATTTGGAAATCTCATGGAGGTTCTGCTGTAGTTGAACTCTTGTGCAGAAAAGCACATGTCCTTCCAGAGCTTTGGGACCTGCAGCAATCTGTGTTTGTTGGTGTTTGCAAACATGCAGCCATCCTCTGGGAATTCACAGCAGCCTGAGGGATGCCGAGAGCTGGTTCCCTCTGCCTGTGGTGGTCTCCAACATTTCGTGCAGTATCCATGGGCCAGGACACCTGTGAGGAGCAACAAGGAATCAGGGCTGGCCCCTGCCTCGTTCATCCTCTCTGCAGGACCGGGTCATCTGCCCACTGATCCTCAGGACTGCCCCAGAAACAATGTCTGACAGAGCCAACACCAGTGTGTAACACCACCTGGCAGCTCGGGCTGATTTTCTATGGGACATTTCTTCCTTACCTCTCCATTTCATTCTTCATACATAGAAGAGTACATACATTCATATGTACATTCATAGAGAAGGTGGTACCACATGAAAGCAAAGGCACCCTGGGCATCACCACTCTTCCTGCAGTCCCCTTCTCACATCTGTGTCTTTTACTCCCCCCAGAAACTCATGGCACATGTGACCTGCTTGTTTGTGGGAAATCTAAGTTTGCTGAAGAGCAGATAGATACTGTTTGACTCTAAAGTATGTTGATTTACTAAGAGAAAGCATTCATTTCTGTTCCAAGTAAAGTTTAAGAAAATTAACTCTACAGAATCTGAATTTAGTATGCCTACATAAGAAGAGTGTACCATGTCTGCATATTTAATTTTGGTTTTCAAAATGTATTAGTCACCAGTCCAACAAAATTACAGACAGAATGTGACTGATGAGAAAGCAAATCCAGTAAATAGTTACAATTCCAGTTTCTGTTGCCAGCAAAGTCTTTTATTTCAAACCAGATTTTTCCCTGTCACTCCCCCAAAATAAAACATCAAGCTGGAACAAAACTGAGTACCAACTAGATTGGCAGGAGTTAGGCACCACATAAACCCCTGGCAATTCAGGTAAATCCCATAACTGATTCATCCATTTTGAAATCTTGCACTAGCTAGTCCACAGATTAAATAAAACAAAACATAGTTCCCAGGCCCTTTCAAAGGGACAGAAGTTACTCACAGATGGAACAATTTTGCAGAAGTGGATTTGGCTCTTACAGTTTGCAGGCAAGCCTACACAGGCCACAGAATGGAGCTAGTTCCATCCTAAAGGCACCTAAACAACAAAACCCTTTACTTACTGTATAAACTCCTACACTGACCCAAACAACATTCAACCCTGCATGTGTCCATTCCAAGGTTACTTCCCACACCTAGCATTGCATCCCAAAATGTCCCTCCAGCAAGGTGCAGCCTGTGCCAGTCTGTGTGTTTTGCCTCTGCCAAATCCTTTTGCATTAGTGCATCTGTACTTCCATACAATAAAGCAAACAGCCTACATACAAAAGATAAGATTTGAAAGAGTAAATTTCCGTGGAAAGCATGAAGCATCAATGCTCATGCTAGCTAAGGCCACACCGATCTCTGATATACATGTGGGGCTTCTACAAGTATTGAGAGATCCAGCCCTTTGTGTCTGAACACCACTCTTGGTGCTGCTTGACCCTACAAGTTCTTGCTGNTTTTGCCAGGAGGAATTTCTAGTCTTTCACTTGCACTTAAGCACATAAACTCGCAGCACACAGCCACCCTTTCCCCCAAATCATGCAAAAAATGCTGCTTAATATGGCATTCTGTCCATTCCCTCTTTTTTCCAAGAAGGTCTGACAATAAACTTATTGCTGGAAAAAGAAATTATACTGTCATAGGTTGGCCTGCTGTGTTCAGGAAATTCATGGAAATCAGCCACACTGTTCTAAAATAGCCATGTATCACCACACTGATTTCCAGGCCTGTTCTTCCTGTAGAAATGACAGAAGTGTGCATTACAAAAGGTGAGAAAACTGCAAGAAAGAGCTACAGCTTTCATCTCAATACATCCTGCAGTAGATCAGAACATGTTCTTTCAGGTTTTAGGTTGTTCTTCTCTTGCTCTATGCCAGCAAGGTGACTCAAAAAATCTTTAGTTCAGCAAGAGTTGTCAATCATTTGCTCTACATGTTAAGGGAGAGAGGACAAATTTAATGGACTTTTATTACTTGGGCTCTGCTGGAGCAGTTCCGAGGTGCATGGAGAGAACCACAAGCCACCGTTTCCCTTTCCTGCCTCCCTGTTGCCCCATGGCACAGTATGCAAGAGCAGACTTTTTTCTCCTTTTACAAGCAAAGAAAATGCCCTTAGCATTTTTGTCTCAAACTCTCTACACAGCCCATACTAAGAAAAGCTGCTGTTTCAAACCCTAAGCCAGAGCCAGTGTGCAAAAAGTTGCCAGTTGGTTTTGTAAACAGTATCATGTTTCTCTTCCTTGAAAAGCATGCCCTTGTAGCATCAGCTGGAATATCATCACTGACAAAAAGTCTGTAAAGTCAATCTCCTTTTACCCACTCAGGAGTAATCAACCTCAGTTCAGCAACAGCATTGATTAGACCCACGTTCATTTTCTCAGAACACCTAAAGTTTAGCTAAACTGAAGGATCTATGTTGTTAACATCAAATATCAAGTTTAAAACTGTTAATTTACCAGCCAAAACATTGCATGGTCAATGGCATACCTATTTCTGTGCAGACTTTCACTTGCAGAAATGATCATGGATGTTTGTGATAAAGACTTCATAAGCCACAAGAATGTTTTTAGCTAGAGCTCAGAAATACAAATCTGGAGAACCAAGGTTAAAAAGGAATCAACATCCATTTTATACTACACTTATAATGCTCAGTTTAATTTTTATGGTATGTGTAAATGTTAAGTCTCCTTTGACCTGGGGCATGCTGCATACCATTTACTGTAAAATGACAAGAGATCATAAAAGGCTACTCTTCTTTCTCCAAATGATTGTGTTTACTTATTCTTGGCATCAAAATGGAGCTAAATGGAATAAGTTTTGCACTTATATGTAAATTTTATGTCTTTTAAACACAGCTAAGGAGATAAACCAAGATGCCACATGCCAGTGAATGTCCATGAGACAGTCCAAAACTACATGCAAGCAGTAGTAAAAAAGTTTGGACAGCACCTCTCAGGTCTTTTGGCAAAAAATACTTATCCCTGGATGAAATAAATGGGCAAGGAGACCAGCTCCTTTTAAATGCCTTTATTAAGGTCAGCTCCTGGGGGGGCCCGCAGGGTTGTGCACACCGCGGTGTTCAGCTTTGCCAGGTGGCAGAGCTGGGGCTCCCGTCCTCACGAGAGTCGCTGGGAAGTTTCGTTGGCTCGGTGTAAAGTCTAGGCGGCCATGCGGAGAGGGCACATAGTTATGGTGACAAGACACGAAGCCCCAGCAGGTAGCCTGATGTTTTCTCTGCTCACTGATATAGTTTGGAGATCTGTTTGGACCATGGCTCGTTTGTCCTGAGGGTCTTTAGGTGTTAACACCACTTGCGCTGGGTCCTAAGGCCCATGGGATTTCTCCTCATTTCCATGACGGTGGTGTCAGCAGTTGCTATGCGGCAGGGGCAATACTCGACGGGAGGGACAGGAGGGACAGCTACAAAGAACGGAGTAACTAGCATTTAACAGAGAAAACATTTAGGAAAGCACCCACAATTACCATGCCAATAGGCATAGGGTGAACAGTATTTAACTATTTAACTGAAAAGGCATTTCTAAAGTAACACAAAATGAATTCACGAACTTTTATTTCTTACACTGGAGACTGCATTCAAAGTAGCACTGGCCATTTAGTATTTGGAGGGAGGCTTTTAGGTTCTGTGGGAACTGATGCTGGTGGTCCAGCTGCAGAGAGTTGCAGAAGTCAATATCTCTTAGATGTGACATAAAACAGAGGTTCTTGGCACTAAAGATCACATAGCTGGGAGGAAAAAGCCCCACAAACACAGATCAAGTAATTGCATCTGTCTTCTTAAATTGTTATTAATATAATGAACATATTACAGTGACCTTTAGAATGTCTAATGGGTGATGCATTTAAGCTTTTTGAATATTTAAGCCACCTTCAAATTAGGTTTCACTTGTTTATTTCTGCCTTAGTCTGTGCACTAAACTGCATCATAGTTAAAATGGATTAAAAAATAACACAACCACTACATGCAGGTAGTTTCAGATCTCACTTTTGTATTTTTTAAATCTCAATTATAGAAATAATTCTCTGGTGTTTCTCTTTAACTGTTATGTTGGTCTGGTCTGTTTTTCTAATTCTTAAAAAGATATTACAATACATAAAAAGATCACTGCTCTTCATTTCTGATCAGAATAATTCTATGCAATACAGGTTTGGAAGCTTCAGAATTTTAGTAGATTTTGGGATGTATTTCTCTAAAAAGCTCTTAATGAATCGGGAAGATTACACACACTTGAATTATTAAACATATGACAGAGTCTTCCATTTTAAAAATTTGTGTGTCATGTCTTCTGAAAACCTCTTAAATCATCAATTTATTTTGGTTCCAACTTCTGTTTTATATTCTGGTTCCAGATCACATTGTTAGTTTGACAGGTCTGTTTTTCTTCTTTTCATGGGACTAATTCTTTAGTGCTGCTTTAGATCACTCTTTCACCTTACTCTAAAATTCAATATTGCACAACTCAGTGCTTTGACCACTACCAAATACAAAGCCCACTGTGTCAGCTGTTCTTGGGAAGATTTTTGTTCCTTTTGCAACCACTGCGAATTTTGAAATTCTGCTGAATAGATGTGGTCTCTTGTCTACTGACCTGGGCATGCTTTAGTCCATGATATAAGCACTTTCAGTGCATGTGTGCAGGACTCTTTAATTGAGCAATACAAATTGGTACCACACATGCAAGGACATAGCAATGTAAGAGGGAAATGACTCATGAATTTCCTTTCTTTTCATTGGCAATGTCAAGGGGTTAGCACTGACTCCAGTCGTAAAAAGATTTTCTTATCTCTTCCATTTTGCTTCCTCTGTATTCCAACTCTGTGTGTAGTTAAGCATAGTTCATAAATTTTCACCGTTTCAAACCTCACTATTTGAGGACAATTTTTACTTTGTATTTATTTCCCTGAAATAAATCCAAAAAGAGTGTAAGAATTTACCTGAGAACTAGATTACTGCAGAGATAAAGAAAAATAACTTGTAATTCACTGAGTGCAAGAATGATGAGAATATAAGAACGGAGAAGTGGTAGAAAAAGAGAATTGCTGTGTGATGGTACAGCAACAAAGATAATTTAGTTCGTGAGAGGAGTACGGTCAGTGGGAGACATTCTCTTCCAGTTCTTTCTGGACAATGCCCTAGTCATAAATAAATTGTGTGAGAAACCAAGAGTTGTAGCTAGTATCAAGTTTGACCTCTGCCCCTGAGGCACACCTCAGTAGTAGAAGTCACTGGGAGCAGAGGGTTTCAAGCTGAGGCTTTAAGTAATGTGACATGTGGAACTGCTGGGCAATTGGCAAGGACACTGGAGCTCATCCACCGAAACAGCAACTGTTCCTAATTCTGCTGACCTGCCACCTTGCAGGTGTTCTTATAAACGGGGCTGGTAGACCACAGATAATAGTGAAATAAACAGTCTTTTTGATTTCAGGGCAGATCACCGGAGTTATATCAGATACAAGGAGCTTCAGAGGAGTAACTTATCCCAGCCAAAAGAGAATGTTTGTGTGAAAGCTAAAGACATGTTGTTCCATACTGCTGGGGTTTTTTTGGAACTACCCTGTAAGTAAAAATAATTGTCTGTGTATAATATACCCAGACTTTTTTAGTGGAATTCAGTAACGATATCCCACAGAGTATTTTCTGTATTTTCTTCTGTCATAGCACTAAATGTTAGGCTATTGTGGCTCTGCTCTGAGATGGACCTCTCAAGCCTAGATAAAGAGAAAAAAAATTTATACTTTCATTGAATTAGTCTGTCTTTTAAGGAGACCAGCATGTTATAATGACAACTTTACAATTGTCTTATGACTAATTAATATTTTAAAGATTATATTTTTAAAAAAGTGTTATTTAGTGTTCTGGAAATATGGGCAAAAATCTTTTGTGTTTAAAGTTACTGTTACTCAGTTTATATTTTCCTATCACTTTATTCACTAGCAGAAACTGGAATGTAAAAAAACCCAGTTAGTTTTAGCCTCCTTAATAAATTTGTTTATGGTGCTCATTGTAAGTATGGAGTACACAGGTACAGTCCCCAGATTTCTCATCTTATTTATTTCTAAAAACAAATAAATAAAATAGACAAAAAAGAACCCAACCAAAACCCAAAACAAAAAACCCAAACAAACAAAAACAAACAAACAAACAAGCTCTCAAAAACTCTCAAAGCCTTTTAAATTAATTATTTAATATAAAATGTATGTTTTCATTACAACTGATCATGATAGATACCAAGTACCAAGGCTGTTTGAAAAGGCATGTGGTAGCAAGTAATATTTAACCCACTGCAAGTTAAACAGAAATGTCAGATGATCTTTGAGGTTTAACAGTAAGAAAATACTAACAGTTGGAGGTAAAGCACATCTTTCGCATCTTTTACAGCTAAATCCCAAAGTCAGGCTAGCTGATGGTATGACAGAAAACTACAATAGTTACACAGTGATACTGGTCTACATGCCATCTTAGCTTGACTCTAGTGAAAAATGTGTACCATTGTGTATGTACTCATATTTTGTTACTGATATATGGAGTGCCGATAAGTAACATTCATAACTTAAGCACTTGTAGGATTTACTCACCACTAAGAATTTGTTTCTGAATATTAAGTTTAGATGTCCTCTTTAATATATATTGGCTACTGGAAACTTGTTACTGTAGTTAATTTAAATAAGTCAGATTAATTTTGCTCAATATATTCCTCAAAAATGTATTACTCAGGTAATATAAACACTTTCTGCTCCTTGAACACTATGGCTTATATGCAATGTGTTTGCTTATTATTACTGACAATGAAGTTATTCAACATACTTTGATTATAAAGATCATATTCATGCTGTTCCAGTTTTTTCTGGGATAGAGTTATCTAAAAGAGCTAAGGGCTATCTGTTGAATTTGTGTTGGAAATAGTGTTGATGACACAAGGATGCTTTCATTACTGCTGAGCAGGGCTTAAGCAGTGTCAGGCCTTTTCTGCTCCTCACAGCACTCTGCTGGTGAGTGGGCTGGGGATTCACAAGGAGCTGGGAGAGGATACAGCTGGGACAGCTGACCCCAACTGACCAAAGGGATATTCCAGACCATATGGCATCATGCTTAGCATATAGAGCTGGGAGAAGGAGAAGGAAGCGTTCCTCACCCACAGCTACCATCCTTTCAGGAGCAAACCTGCTCCAACATAGCTATACCTCCTGGCTGCATACCCCCTCATGGGGCATACCTGCTCTGTCTTGGGCTTCTCCCTGGCTACACACACTGAGGTATTCCAACATGACCTCATGCAGACTTCAAGGTGTTCTTGCTGCAGCATGGATTAATCCCTAGGCCACAGTCCTTTCAGAGGTATACCTGCAATGGGACAGCCATATCCACGGCCACAAACACTTTGGGGTGCCCTGCTCCTTCCTGTGTGTACTTATTCACAGGTCACAGTGCCTTTCAGCTGATTTCACAGTGGAGTTCCAGGCTGCCCAGTACAGTAGCACAGACTGAGCAGCGATGGCCTGGCCATCTGCCAGCCCACACGAATCACCACAGCTGTTATCAGAATGTTCCCAGGCCCAGCAGAATAACATGATCAGCAGCACAGCCCTATGGCAAGAAGTGAAAGCAAAAAGCAGTCAATAACAAGCACTAGACTCTAATATACAGCCAGGCAAGCAAGCCCCATGGCAAGCACAGGAGCCTGTTGATTAATAGCTAAGCAGCATAACTGCTATAAATTCGATCTAGCACATTCCAATCAAACACTATCTTGCACCCTTTAATACTCATGCTGGGTCACAAAAAGGACTTTTGTGGTTTAACCTTAGCCATCAACTAGGACCCACACAGCTACTGGCTCACTACCCCACACCAGGATAGGGGGCAGAATCAGAATGATAAAAGTGAGGAAACTCATGGGTTTGCAATAACAATGACTTTAAAAACAAAGCAGAATCTGCACATGCAAGCAAAGCAAAACAAGGAATTCAATTGCCACCTCCCATGAGCAGGAAAGAGCTCATTCATCCCTAAGAAAGCAGGCCTCTATCATATGTGATGTTGACTTGGGAAAACAAAGGCAATCACTAAGAACATTTCTTGTTCCTTCTCTTCAGCTCTGTAAGCTGAGCATGACACCATATGATCTGGGATATGACTGGGTCAATTGGGTTCAGCTGTCTGGCTGTTTTCCCCTCCAGCTCCTTGTGCACCCTCAGCCTTCTTGCTGGTGAGGTAGGGTGAGGAACAGTAAAGGCCTTGACGCTGTGTAATACAACCAGTAATAAAGCATCCTTGACTTATTAGCACTGTTTCCACCACAAATCCAAAATATAACCCCATAGTGGCTGTTACAAAGAAAATTAACTCTATCTCAGCTGAAATCAGAAGCAGTGTTTTAATTTAACTCTATGTTGTCATCTTTTCCATCCTGTTTCCCTTGCTGTAAATGGCAAAGTGTGAAATAATTTTGATATTTCAAATGTCACCTGTTCCCAACTGCAATTAGCATTTAAAAGCTTAACACCCATTTTCATTCAAATATGCCGCCTCTGTAGTCATGGTAACCTCCATCAGCTTTATCTTCCAGCTTTAGAAGGTACTGCTGGGATACTTAGAGATGTTGTTATTTAGGATTTTTCATTTGACTCCCTCCTCCACCCCTCTCCAGCACAAAAAACACTTCGGTACTTGCTTTTATCAAGTTGAAGGTTTACAACAGCAAGAAAATAGACAAAATGAAAATACTGTTCCAAAAATAAAGAAAAAAATGGTTTTACTTCTTGGAGCTTCCTGGAAATAGGAATTGGTGAAGAGTAATGGCTTATGAATTCAGATGACTCCTCACACATGATGCAGTAAAATATAGATAAGGTATAAAACCCATATATTCAGCATAAATATAAATAAAAATGACAACCTAGTCACATTAACAAATGTGTAGGAGTAGAATCCAAATACTAAGCAGAGGTGCCTTCTCTTCTCTCTTTAAAGGAGAAACATTGAACCAGCTGTGAGGCAAATATTGTTTCATTCAAATAATTGAGTTATTCTGTATTTAACCAGGATACACTCTGGTGTTTAATTTTGTGAGGAAAAAAAAAAAAGAGATTTCTTTTATTGTTATCATCCTTCTTATACTAATCTAACTATGCTTATTTATTTCTCCTCTTATTATTAGGCAGCATTTCTATGAGAATGGGTCAGCTGCTTCAAAATGCTTAAGTCATCGGTAGAGATACCCATCTATGAGCCACATAATTTTTGTTACAAATATTATTGTCTCTGGCTTGCAACACATTTTTATTATCAGGAGAAAAATCATTGCAAGTACAGAGAAACAAATGGATTCAAATATATAGACTTTTGGATAGTAGATAATATCATTATAGGGAATATAATAGCATAATTATAGGGGATTTTCTACATATTCCCCCAATGGTTATTTGTAAAAGTCACCTACTTCCAATTTTTAATTCAGAAATTGATAAAATTGGGGGGGGAGGAGGACTGCACACATATCTCAGCCTGCCTCTGGGCCATCTGTAAAACCATTTTTGGTATTTTTTCAAGTGGCCACTTCTCACAGATTGCAAGCCAACAACTCAGCCGTCACAAGAAATGTTATAAGCATACCTACCCTTAATCCTTGTTGCACTGTATAGCAGGCACAAGTTGAATGCTTGAGATGGAGCTACTTAGTTTAGGTCTTGCATATGTGGATGTGGAAGTAAATCCACATTTTAACTAATGCTTATCTATGTGGGCTCCCTAAAAGCATGGTTAAAAGCAATCTCCATGTTTGTCCTTGCATCATCCTGAGGCTGAACAAAGGCAAGTTGTGATAGTCAACAGGCCCCCTCCATCAGCTGTCAGCCACTAATAACCACCTCCCAATACATAACATGAAATAAATGTACACTGCACAGCAGACTCTGGCCTTAAAGGGCACTTAGTGTGTGTGACTCAGCTATGGCTCTCACAAGAAACCACTGAAATTTTGGAAGCATCTTTGTAACCTTTTATATCTCTTTCATGGCCACATAGTTTCTAAGATGCCTACTGTACTTTGGTATATCTGGTTTTGCCATCTCCTAAGTCTTTAGAACTTACAGGTCTCCCTTTAATGCCAAGGGCAAACCATAGAGCCCAGGTCCTACAAAATATCAGTCTGGACATTTAAACAGACTGTGCACACCAGGCTTACCCCAACAGTCCTTATTTCTCATGTGATGCCCTAACAGTATTTATAATATCCAAATATTATCACTTGAGAAAAAGATCTTACATTTTTGTATTCTTTGTGCAGCACCAATTAACAGTTATTTTCTGTTTGCCAAAGGATGAAATCAGAGTTCAAAATGAAGATGGTAGAAACTGTAAAAGGTTATGATTTACCCCAAAGAGACAGAGAGTTCGCCTCTTACAGCAGAGCTTTTGAGGATATGCAAAGGATGTCACTGAAAGCAGGGAAGTGTTAGTGAGCTGTTTACCAAACTCTTCCCAGATCTCAATGGCTGTCCTACCCAACCTATCCAAACATCCTTGCTCTTATATGGGCTGTGTGTTTTTCAAGGACTTACACATGAAGTTCTTCTTAAACTGCCCTGAACCAATCAGGGTCTTCCTGGGGTGCTGTCCCAGCTACACTGGATTACTTCGGTTTATCCATGGATAAAAACCATGCACGTTTTTTTTAAAGAATGGCGTAGAGGAAGAGTGTAACTGGTATCCCAAAAGAGCATCACCTGTGTACTCTAATAGATCTCCAGCATACCTCACAGGAAATTAGCTATGGCAGAGCTGTATTGCAACTGTTTCAATGTTTGTGAAGTTTGAAGCAATTATTTAATGAAGCAAAATCTATTGGGGAAATACTAACGTTGAAAGCAGAAGATCAAAATAGAAGGGGACAGCTCTTCCTAAGGAATTCTCCTGCTTTCTCGTGTGTTCAGTGCATCTTTATTGTTCTTTTTGGCAACTTTAAAACGCAGTTTGGAGAAATTTCAGTTTAACAGTAAATAATCATGACAAATAACTTAATCGTAGATATGTCGTCTTCCTTAAATCAAAACCAAAAAGAAACCTCCTTTTCTATCATTTCCTGATTTCCCTTCATTTAGCATAAAGGATATTTTGATCAGAAGGCCTCGCCTCTCTAAAATAATCCCGCTCTTCGAGGCTTACCACCTTTGCTAGAAGCGCCGATTTTTACCACACTTAGACCGCGCCAGTTAACCCGGGATGAAGGGGAAA
>VWYP01029215.1:57219-80482 GCA_013400435.1 Pycnonotus jocosus | reverse complement strand
GGGGCTTGGGCTGCGGCGGTGCGGGGACTCCCATCCGCAAATTCCCGCCTCCATGGGCGGTACCGGCTGCCGAGGGGTGACCGGTGCCCCGAGCCCCCGGCCGGTTCCTCTGCGGCTCTCCGCGCTTGAGGCCGGACCCGCTCCCCTTTCGGAGGCGGAAAAAGTTTGTGCGGCGCGGAGCGGAGCGCGGCGGAGCGGTGCGAACTTGGGCTGAGTTAGGCGAGGCTCTGCGGCATCTCCGCGGGAGCGCGGGGGGAAGGCGGGGCGGCGGGGGGCTGCGCGGCGCTCCGAAGGGCTCTGGGGTCCGCCGTGCCGGGAGCGGTCTTGCTGGGCTCTGCCGTGCCGGTGCGGGGGCAGGGGACAGCCGAGCGCTGCTCCTCTATCCCGTTCCGTAATGGTCAAGGGAGCGCGGACACCGGCCCGTGGCCGCCGGCTGCGCGCGGCAGCGGGGCTGGTGCCGTTCCAGTGTCTTCCCTGCTAAATGTTTTTTGTGGCAGTCCGTCGAGTGTTATTACTCTGAGGTGGGAAATAAATATCTGTGCTGTGCTACTGCATCTTGCGGATGAAGTATGTCTCTATGACATCTTAGTGTGGAAACTGTTTGAAAAAAATCAGGAGAAACTGTGAATGACTTAATAACTTATAGGGAAATAACTGCGTGTAATAGCTGTAATCCTGTATTTGCGAATACAAAATCAGTTATTCTGCTGACTGATAGACTGTTCAGAATTTAGCTGCTGCTACAAATGACTTAAATAAGAGATGTAACAAAGTGTTTTTGAGCAGTAATTGTAAAGACTAACATTCAGTTTTACTGAGAAAATATCTCATATTTTGTTTCATATAAAATACAACTTACTATGAAAGACATGTATGTAGCTAACTTATGCTTTACAGATATTCTTCAAATTCCTTCACCAAAACAACTGTTATTATCTAGAGATTTTTTTCCTGTGTTAGAAGTGTAGTTAGTCAAGAATGCTCATCTCTATTCATACAAGAATAGTCATTCTTGCATAATTCCTTACCGTTTCATTTGTTACAGGATCAACTCTTGTGTAAATTTAAACTATTTTCTTAAGTATTGGTAAGAGGAGCACTTTTAAAAGGTACCCCTTAGGTATTCTTAGTAACATCCTACATTTATTGCTGAATGTATGACATGAATCAAAACAAAATGAAGAGCGACTGAAAATTTTGTCTTGACTCATCCAAGACAGTGTCCTAGGTCTGATCAGAAGCAAGCCAAGTTCTCTGTGTAAACCTGAGCTGATTTTACAGAGAAGCTGAAGAAACTTCCATTTCAATCCTGTTCCAGCATCAGAGTGTTCTTACACATCAATGACTGTTGCTCCGTGCACACATAACATTTCAATTAATGCTGCCTCAGCTGATGAGATGCTTGTTATTACTTTGATTGCTTTTTCTGGCACTATTGCCCCTGCATTTGGGATTTGGACATTACATGTTCATAGTGGAAAGTAATTACAGCAGGTAATAATCTTTGGTGTATCCATTTTTGTTAGACATCTGAGGACAGTTTTTACTTTCCACTAGGATTTTTTTTTTCTTTTTTTTTTTTCGGCAGCAGCTGAGGAGAGCAGTGGCTCAGAGGCATATGAGATGCATAAACTGAGTGTTGGTAAATTGCTATCCCCAGGGTTACTGCTTAAACAAACATATAATTGCTGTATCTGGTGGGATGTGACAGAACTTTATGTTACATATTCTACTTCAAATTTTAAATGTAATCCAATCTGTAAAATGCTTTCCTAAGTTTTTGATCACTTTCTGTTTCACTAATATCAATAATATGTTTGTCCTTTTAAGATGAATGAAGAAAATATGTCCTGTGAAGAGTAAAATACTTGATTCTGGGAAGACTCTTACAGCACTTCTGACTTCAAAGCTGGAGAAAAGTATGAAGGAACAGTCCATCTGACTCCCTCAGCATCTTGCACAGAACACAAAATGGCTCTTCAGAAAAAAACTGTTGTTGGTGTCTTGGAAGAGTGGTGTTTGGCAGAACCACTGTTTGGTTGCAGGTGGCACCAGAATGTTAGGAAAAAACTGAGACTGATACGAATCGTAGGGCTCCTTGTCAGTGTAGTGGCCATTAGTACTTTCTCGCTTTCAATGAGTGCCTTTTTCAAGATGGAACCACGTAGCATGGTGCTGGTCAGCAGCCTAGATAGCCAAAAGCCAGTGCATGGGCACCAAAGAACTCTCTTGGATTTCACAGAACAGAACGAAAACGGCACTCCAGACCCACATGCTTCTATGAAATATGAAGCTGGGCACGACAATGAAACAGATGATCACGCAAAGGGAGAGTACCCCGAGGACCTTTTCTCTCTTGAGGAGAGAAGACAGGGAGCAGTGATCCTCCATATAATTGGAATGATTTACATGTTTATAGCCTTAGCCATAGTCTGCGATGAGTTCTTTGTTCCTTCCTTGACTGTCATCACTGAAAAACTGGCCATTTCTGATGATGTGGCAGGGGCAACCTTCATGGCTGCTGGTGGGTCAGCCCCAGAACTCTTCACTTCTTTGATAGGAGTGTTTATATCCCACAGCAATGTTGGCATTGGTACAATAGTGGGATCTGCCGTGTTCAATATCCTATTTGTTATTGGAATGTGTGCTTTATTTTCTAAAGAGATCTTGAACCTTACTTGGTGGCCACTCTTTCGAGACATGTCCTTTTACATCATTGACTTGATCTTGCTAATCATCTTTTTTCTGGATAACTTCATAATGTGGTGGGAAAGCGTAACACTCCTGACAGCATATTTTTTCTATGTGACATTTATGAAGTTCAATGTCCAAGTAGAAGAATTGGTGAAGAAGTTTTTAAACAGGAACAAGGTTGAGAAGGTAACAACAGATGCTGAAGGAAAGGTTGGTCAATTTTTAGTTGAATTATGTGTGATAATGTCCTTGTGCGTGCTGAGTCCTGGGTTCTAATATAGTACAGTAACCAATATAGAAAAGTTCTGTGTTTTGCTCGAATGTCTTTTTGTTTATTCAAACTGATATTATTGAAAATAATTTAAAAAAAGCCTTCTAGTAAATCAATAGCTTTTAACTCCAGAATAATCCTGATCACACAGAAAGCAAGCAAGAAAATGCCAGCAAAAAGACACAAACCTTTACTCAGCATTTTGGCACATTGATGAGGTCTGAGCTATTTTTTCCCTAAGCTCTTGGATTAAACAGTGACAATATCTGGGGAGGATCTTGTGACAAAATTTGGCTTTCTAAAGACTTCTAATACGCTTTCTTCCTCAGAGAAGGCACAGATAATTCAGAACAATATACAAAGGTATTTTATACAGGTTTTTCTTCTACCAGTGCTGATAATACAACATTAACTTCCCATTGTAATTAGTGGCAATTACATGAAAAAAAACTCCTGAAAAGAGTGACGACAATGGGAAAAGTCATAGGTTCTCTGTTTAAGAAGGATGGTTTCCCATATGCTATTTGCAGCTATGCAAACTAATTTTTGTCCGCAAAAAATAACAAAAGATAACGAAATCTATCCACAGAGGGCTGATGGGTCTTCAGCAATTATAATAATCTTGTAAACAGTTTTCTTCTTAAAGCAAGCAATATCTAAGGGACCTATGAAGCTGAGCTGGTTAATACTTATGCATGTAGCAATATGTTGGTTGGAATGTCTGGCTTTATGTGACTTTGGGTATATTCATCAGATAAGACTTTATTATACAGTAATTATTCAAATTATCAGGGACTTGGCTGCTCACTGTTCTGTTTCTTTTGTTTAGCAGTCCTATATGAAATGGTTCAGAAGAGACACAGTCCACCAATATAAGTACACAGGCACATAAACAGGAGAGAGACATACCAGAGCTGGATATTTCAGAAGTCGTGACAGACACATCCAGTTTTAGGGCAAGCGACAAACCACCAAAATTAAAACCCAGAAAAGTCTCTTTTTTTTTTTTTTTTCTTTTATTCTCTAACTAGGTTTAACAGCTGTACACTTACTTGTAACTTTATCTTTTCCTTTTTTTTCCCCCAAATCAACATGCTCATCTTTGTCTTTCTCAAAATGCATAATTGGGATTTTATAAGTAAATAAAAAGAAAGGTCAACACCAACAAAATACTTACCTTAATTACCTTAACTAACTACATTAGTTGGTTTCTAAATAATCTAAGAGTTCATAGTGCGCTGTAAGTCCTTTGGCAGTTAATGCTAAAAATATGTGATGATAGAAAGACTATGGTATATGGTGAAAACTTCATCTGTCCAAAACTGGACAGAAAATATAAATCTGTAACTGGTCTGAAGCAATTATCAACATGAAAAGCAATTGTCTTTTGTTGTCCTGGCTACAAGGTAAGGGAGAGTAGCTGTACGTCAAAGTGTTTAATTATTTTTGGCTGAATAGAAGAATAAATCATTTGCGAGCCATATTGAACATTATTTATATTTGAAGTACTCTAGATGGACTTGATTTTAAAAGGATACCTTTAGGACCACTCATTCATTGTTTAACATTTTAATTACTTAGAGTTTATAATACACATACACAGATTTCGGACAGGAGTGAAAAAATCAAGAATTGGCTACTTTTCCTAAAACCACGAGCTTTGCATTGTATGTTTTATGAAAATATTTTGGCTGAATTAACTTGAATTGAATTAAAATGATAAAAGAATGTATTCATGAATCGTTGAGAAGTGAAGAAAGATGAAAGATGCTCTAATTTTGTTGCAATTTAGCTAATACGTATTTTCTGCTTTCTGGGGAAAATAGCTTCTCAACGTGTCAGACTGTGTTTTTACTCTGTGAGCCATTCTGTAAAGACATATTTTTGAATATTCCACTGACACTTTGAAATTATAAGTCATTATGAATGATTTTATTCTGCAGTTGAACAGCACTAAGCAGGATGAACGAAATAATTTTCTTATAGCAAGGATGTCACAGATTATGTCTGTTGGATAAAATTTCAGTGAAGTTCTCTCTTAAATTTTTGCTATTATTAGATAATTGATTTTCTTGCTTTTTAAATAAAAAAAAAGGCGAAAAACCCCCAATTATGTGTAGTCCCAAGCCTGATAGAGATGCCTAGGACTTTCAGCTTGAAGTTATTGTCTAAAGAAAAGGATAAAATGCTTTTATAGTCTGAGGGCTGGTGCTTCATAGTGAATGCAATGCACATGGATGTTTATTTCCTAAACACTAAAAGTTGTAAGTATCAAAGGAGTTATAGTCTTGGCTTTTGGTGGCAAAAAATATTTGATTTCTATAGTATTAGCAGTAAGCCTAGATTGCTTCCACTCATCAAGTGTGCATGTACAATTGTATGTATCGAATTAGTATGCTGAATACAGAATTTGCAATTCCAGTTATTCCTGATGGAAACTTTTTCACTCTCTTTTCCCCCATTGAGGCAGAGAATTGCTAGGCAGCTATCTGGAACTGGGTGTGTTAAAGTTTCTTGAAATATTTTAATTTCAGGAGAATAGAGAAAATTCTCTTTCCTCTAACCAAAACTCCCTCTGCCTGTCTGTTGATTCTGCTGCTGCCAAACTGGCAAGTATTCTGCTAAAAAAACGTGTGTGTTGTATTTATCTTTAAGACTGTTGTAATCTGAAAGCAGCTCAAGAAATTTGAGAAGTCTAAATAAGGCATCATAAAGCTGGATAGTGAAGGGTTAGGTAGCTTATTAGCAAACAAGTACCAAAGAGTAAAAAACTGATCAGATGCAAAATCTCTTGAGATATAAAATGTGTTTTAATGTTAATGTCAGTGCTTTTATTCTCAGCTGTCTTGAGAGGTTGAAGCAAGTTTTACATTCTCAAGGACAGTATTTCCCATGAGGAGAGGATTTAGATATGAACTGATTTTTTTGTCTATCTTTTATTTGCTCTACATGTATTCATCAAGTTGCTGGAATGCTTGCATATCTCTGTAGATGCCTTTTAGATTCCTATACCCATTCTTGAAAATTAAAGCATATTTTTTGTACTAGAAAACTGTGACTATTTGAGCTTCTGATGTAAATGCAGACAGAGCCCTCTATATGAATTTCATTGTGCTCACTATTTTCCTTCACATGCTTTTGAACATATACAGTCTGGATTATGAAAGAGTCCAGGTGAAGAAGATCTGGTAACTTTAATTTTCAGAACAATTTTTTGGCACTGGTGAGAACAAACTACACACTTTTTACATTTAGAGCTCACAGCATTTATTGGCAAGGTTCTGTTTGAGCTGTGGATAGTTCCGTGCCTTGTGCTACCCCCTAGGAAGCCTGATGGCACTCTGATACTGATGAACTCCAGCGATCACTGTGAATAGGATGGAAAAAAGGAGGATAGATAGAAAAAGCAAGACATCATGAAAAGACAAGATAAAAACCAGATGGCTGAGTCCTGGAGTGTAGGTTGGCATACCGTATATGTGGATCAAGATGGGTCCCTAACAGATCACACTGAATGGCCCCTACAGTAGTAAGTGTCATCCCACCACTGGATATCCCCAGAAGTCCATTCCAGCCCAACTTAATCTGTGGCATGATTTTTAGGTTTAATGTAGCTATCCTGCAAAGAACAGATGATTTTTAGGACTGATGTGGAGACTTTGGTATTAATTTGGTATCTTCATCTGCTGAACGAAGATATTTAAAAACATAAGCCTGAAACTTATTATAATAGACAGGAAGAGGAAAACAGAAAAAGCTGATGGACAACTTTTTAGAACTTTTTAAAACTTTCTGCTAAGATTTCAGTCCATTCTTCTTTGTCTGTGTTGGTGAAGATATGTTGAGTGTATTAAGTCATGTTAAAATATCATATGGAACTACATTTCAGTTTTAAGTACTTTTTTTTCCTTTAATGTAGCATGGAGATAATTGTAGAAATGCTTAAATCTGATTGTTCAGTAAATAATTCAAAACAGTTCTGTTTGGCAGCTAGGAGAACAGAATGTGGGTGGTGCAGGGATATTGTGCAACGACATCTGTTTCACTGACAGTGCCATTTTAGATAAATAGCTTATGGTATATACAAGACAGTTGCAGTTTTTCTACGTTTACAAAGAATTGCATTTGGAATATGAGCTATTTTTACCAACATGGCATAGCTATTATTTTATTGCCAATTTTGTTGTCTTAAGAAACTTGAATAGCTTGTGCGTGATATTTTAAGATCCACATTGATCTCAAGTGTTGCCACGGTGCACTTAATGGCAGTATTTGCATTCTAAAGGAAAGTATCAGTATTTTAGGTACTTCTCTGTTTGGTGGTTGTATTAGTACTGCACATGCACTGTTCTAACGTCTGATCTAGTAGGTGTTCAAGGTAAAACACAAATTACTTGCATGCATATGCATGCAGGGAAAAACTGAAACTTCCTTTATCAGGGCTTCTTAATTTTGAATCCACAGACCCAGTAACTGTAACTCTAACTATAGAATAACCTTTCTTTTCTCATTACCAAGAAAAGATGTTTTTTCCTAGTTCATAGCGTTTCAAGTTCTTAGGAAGATTTGACTTTTATTCTATTCAGTTGGTCTACTGGTGTGTGTGTGTGCATACAGAGCTATGAGTCTCTGGATCTTGCAAGATAGATGCATTGTTTCAGTTGCATGCTTGAAAAGTAAGCCTCAGCACTGACATTGAACCATCTTTTGTTTAGATAAATGCCTGGTTTTGTGTCATGTTTTATCTGCTTTTATTCTCAAAAAAACTTTCAATCTACTTCTATGTTAATTTAATCTTACTTCAGTAGCAGTAACTATGAGTTAATTTGCCTTGAGTTTTTAGCATTGTTGTTTCAATTTATGACTATTAACTGACATAACCATAGGCTGATACTTTGTATATGTAACCATTAGTACAGTGAAATGGATACTATTCTCAGTTTCTTTTAGCGCTTCTCAGTAATTTATTAACTATGAAGCAATGGTTATAGTTTTCGCCACTGGAGTCTCTTGGTTTTTTGTGTATGTACTTTATTAACAAGCAAAAAGTGCCAGCATGCAAATGTAGTGTAGATTAAATGCTTTTAACACTTGGCCATCCAGTAAGATGCTGCCCTTGTTAATTATGATGGGAAAAGAAAGTCTAGAACTGTGCCACCATTAATTAATAGCAAGGAGACAAAACACCCATCAATATATTTAAAAATGCATATGCAATTAAAAAGAAGCCAAATGATAGATCTTAGAGGATATGCAAAACCAGCTGTGTTGGCAAACGTTGACCATGTTGTATTTCAGAAGAACTCCAAATGTGGTTAAATTTGTTGTACCAGAAGCTGTACAAAGAGAGGAAAATTGGGGGACTTTAGAAATGTTTTTCCCTCTGTCATTTCAGTTTTGGATACTTTGGTCCAAATCCTCCAGAGAACATGAGAGATATGGGAGACTGTAGGAGGAATTTCACCCCAAATCAGTAAGCCAGACCACAAAATATCTGCCAGCTTTGGGGTGCTTAATCTCTGGAAGAGTTTTACTTTTAAAATCAAAAAGAAGTTCAAAAATCTTTCTTTCTAATTTTTTGGGGGGTTTTTTTGGTTTGTTTGTTTGTTTGTTTTTTGTTTTGTTTTTGTTTTTTGTTGTTTGGTTGGGGTTTGTTTGTTGGTTTGGTTTTGGGGGTTCTTTTTTAGAGGCTTTTTCAGAAGTGCCAGACACATGGGATACTTCTTTTCCATCTGAACCATATTTCTCTACTTTGTCCCCCAAGATAGTTGTCCAGATTTGCTTCTCAGATAAATATCCAAAAGCTTTTACTAGGTCTTCAGATTTTGGGGATAAGAGTGCTCAACTTTTATGAAGTTACATACAGATCTCCCACATTCACTGCCCATTTTAATTTGGCGCCGCACTCAATGCGTAGAAGGTTTGAGTGGCAAGGCAAAGCTGACTCCACTACTTTCCTCATATTGTTTTAAAGGGCAAGAGTGACCATTCCACAATATAGGTTTTAGACGGTGGATGTGGGACGTGCGTAGTGGAAGCTGCCCTAGGGCAGTGCTTGTTACAGTGTTGAGGGTGCGACAATTGGAGTGTGTGATGCTCTGAGCACTGCTGACTTCAGCGTGACCTTGGCCTTTCTGAGTGGTGACATTACCCAGGCAGCCAGCTCTACACTGCCAGGGCCACAGGCCAGAAAATTAGGTTTGATGAAGTGCTTCTTTCCTGCTAATGATCTGGGGTTTTGTTTGTTTTATTAGCAGGAGTCAGTTCTCCACTGCCAGCTGTAGAGGTGAGAAAATGGACTCTATTGTGCCCTTTCTCCTCTGATTTTTTCCCGAAGAATTCATGGATTTTGCTTTTGTAACTATGCAATAAGATTATAACCATTTTGAATTTTTTAGTGTGTAATGGATAGTGTGTTCATTACAAAGAGAGCCCTGTAACAGAAATTATATAGAAGTGGAGATCAGGAAAGATTTTAAAAATAACGTATATGCCCATGCTTCTATTGAAAAGATCTGTGTGGGATGAATGAGTATAAAAAGTGTTTTATACATGGCGTATAGAACAGATGGGAAGATGTATTGGAGATGAGTGTAAACGAACAGCTGTAAACCTGTAACTCTTAAGACATTCTATCTATCAACCTCTTTTTTACTGTTTATAAAATAAACTTCAATATAAAGAATAAGACTTCCTTATTTCTCCCCAGACATGTACCAAGTTTTTTCTAACTTGCAAATGTTGACTACTGCGACGTTAATAACTCTGTAGAATAAATGGTATTTCCTTCACCTTAACCTAGGTCAGCCATGTTCTGTTGTTTTTCAGCCAGCTTTTAATTAAGCATAACTTTTTCATTATTTAACTTAATGGCTGCTTCCATTATTCTTTGCAGTAGTAGGTGTGCTATTGGCACAAACCAGAGATTCAAATGCTTTCTTGGCACTGACAAGTTTTTTAGAACCTACAGTGAAAAGATAGACCAAATACTGGGTAACTGTAATAAATTTAGTATGCACAGATATGTATCATGGGATATAGGTGGCTTAGAAAAAGAAAGGTGATTGGTTTTGTGATTTTTTTTTTCTTTTTAATTCAAAACCGCTCATTAAGTACTCCTGAAAATCACTATATTCCTTTATCGGTGCAAACCAAATACCTTAATAATACTTAGCTGTGCATTTCAAAATGCTGGAAATTTGGTCTCTCAAGTAGAATGCCTTATAGAATGCTCCTGACACTGTATTATTCTGAGAGAAGCACATATTTTTTAATAATTTTTAATTTTCCTACCAAAGTAATGAGATGATAACCTGGTCTCCCCTAGGCCAGCTGCATAGATAACTGTATGAAATAACAGTTTCTTTCCTCAGTGGAAAGAAACTCATTGTGGGAAAAAGATAAATGCGATTCACAGTACCTGATAAGAAGAATATAATTTGTCATGTATACAATTTTATGTGCAGTTAGCATACCATCAGTCTTTCCTCCTCACCCAAGCTGTCATTTAGTTGCTGATTATTTATTAAACACAGATGTCTGCAAGAGGTGATTTAAAGACATAGCTTAATTCTCATATGATCTTGCAGTAGATCTTCACAAGTGTCATTAATATCTGGTAGAAGGCAGCACCTTTTTGTATTACAGGACCTCAGTCAAAACGGTACTGTTGAAGCTCTATTTTGCTTTTGGGGGAAATAGTCAGATTAGATGGTTTGGATTTAGTTTGGTTTTGGCTTAAATTTGTGTTTTTGAAATTCTTGCAATTGTATTGTTAAGTGCAGGTCAGTGTCACAGGCAAACTGAAAATCCTAAGTTAAAGCAGCCTTAGGGCATACTTTTGGCGAACAAATGGCATCTGACAGAATATATATTGTAGTCCATTACCAAGTTTTGTTATTTTGCAGGCCATATCTGTATCTTTGAGGAAATTAGTTATTTGCTATCATTGGTGGTTTGTTCGTTTTCCTGTGTTCTGATCTGAAAAAAGGAAATGAAAAAAATGCTGTGTTGGAAAAGCAGCCACTGCCTTGCCAGTAACAGCTGTGGGCCTCAGGGCCTGCGAGAGCAATGTGAATTCAGTGTGTTGATCATGTATTTGTTTCTACAGCAAGTGGAGGGTTCAGAGCTCACGTTGCCTCTGAAGCAGTTTTATCCAGTGGTGTAACTACTGCCCTGCCTTAACCACTGGCTCACTTTGGGTGATTTTACTGTCCCTGTGAGGGACAATTTCATCAGTGCAGCTCAAAGAACAATTACTGCTAAGTTACTGCATTTTGCAGGATTCCAATACCATTCCATTGTCGTCCATATTGTGATTTACATGAACAGCCATAAATAGCTGTGATCTTGGATGACTTATTTTAAAGTACGTGTGTGAAAACAGGCTTAAAGGTGTGGCTGTGCAATGACACTAAAACTGCTATGAAGTCCTACTCTTAAGGGAATAATTGATTGGTGCAAAACATTTTCCTGTATGAGGAAGAATAAAGATAGCAGGGAATTTGTACTACAAACTATGCTGACAAATCAATCAAAAATTTTTCCTCAGGGATTAATCCTGCTTTATCACCTCTTAACTGCTTAATGCTGTGAGTCTAGTCTGAAGTCAGCAGTAATACCAGTGACACTTATTGCATAACCAGCTAGTGTAAACTCTTCACCCTATCACATTGCTGTAAAACAGCTCTAGCGGATATAGATCGCAGAGGAAAAGGCATGTCTGCTGTCACAGCCTGTGTTTGGTGACCTTCAGGGCATGATTTGAGGCCTTTCTACTTATGTAGACTTTTGCCAAAGGGAGAAGGTTGATGTTTTCAGGGTTTGTAACATTAGAGGATGAGGACCTCTTTTGGGATTAATCAGATGTTAATTTTGGGTTTGGGGGTTTTTTTTGTTTTTTTGGGGTTTTTTTGTTTTTTGTTTTTTTTTCTAGTTTATGCTGCAAACTTTTATCAAATTACTAATTAAAGTCCTTCTATTGCTACCAGGGACAATCACAAAGTTATCGTTAAACTAAAATTTATGGCAATCAAATGTTTGAGTGGAAAACCTACAGATTTTACGACTCCAATGATTTCTTTGTCCAGGGGCAGTTTGAAGTAATTAATATTGTTAGTTACTTGTGGATTTTAAAAGTCAACTGAAATAATTTGAAAGCATCATGGTGTCTTACAACTAATTTTGTTTCCATACATTTTTATTTAAATACTCCTGGTTTTCTGCTTTATTTTTGATATTGATTGTATTTATTTACTACACTTTGTGTTTCTGGGTAGAAACATATTCTGTTTGAAGTCTTCATTTTGGCTGGATTTTTAAATGCTGCAGTGATATAAATATTAAATACTCCACAAAGTTTGAGTTAAGACGAAGTGGTTAGCGTTTCCTCTCTATACTGCAAATCCTGGAAAGCTGTTAAGTTTTCCAGTTCTGAATGAGTTTTTGGAAGCGGACACAGCAGTGCTAGTTTCTCTCCAGAAGTCTCAGGCAAGGTACCTGAGTCTCCTCTCAAAACCTGTGGCAAAATTCCTTTGAAATTTAATCAGAGAATGATCCTGGAACTACATTGCAGAGGAGTATTGCCATTGTTTTTTGTGTTCCATTTCTGAAATAAAATCACAGTTGCTGCTGCTCCGAACACTACTCTGCACATGGTGATGAAGTGATTGTGTAGCCTTTTGATTGTCTCACTGTCAGTCTGTACAGAGCCATTTCCCATTTCTGTGTACGTGTGTGGGCACAACTACATGTGCGTGTGTGCACACACTATAAGTCTGAAAGGTGCCCTGTGTGCCATGGTGGAGGTGAATCAGAAACTCTGCAGTTCTCCAGAGTGGTACTTTGCATGCTTCCTACACCATTTCACCTGTCTTCTACCTAGTAACCCTTTTCCGTAAGACTCCCTCAAATATTTAAAGTTTCTGAGCAGCACATTCCTTGTAGGATTTTTCTAGATTAGTTATTCAGAGAAGAATGTCTGTGTTTTCTTCTTAAATATGGACTCCCTCCTACCAACAAACAAATCGCTCCTGCCTGAGGCTGAGGGCATGATGTACTGAACTATTGACATATTTTACTGTACCTAATGTATCACATTAATGATTCCCTATTCTGTACCTCTACAGAGACAGAAACAGGAGGTCTGCATCACTGTAGTGGGATGATTTCCTGCTTTACAGTGAGGTAATCATGGTTTGATTCTATCATGGAAATGGCCCATGGTGCTATTCTTTACTACATGACATTTCCTGGGGAGAAAAGGCATTTCTTATTCAGGTGAAAGGCCAACAGCTGTAATTACAGTAACTAAAATTCCTTACATGAGTAAGCAACTGTGCAGTAAATTGGGGTGAGAATTTATTACTTTCTTCATTTAAAGTTGCCTATAAAGTGTAAGTCCTTTTAAGAAAAGGAATAGAAATGTTTCTGCACCTATTCCTTAATTATCTCTTACAATACATTTGCAAATATATTAGTAATTATTTGCAAATATCAATCTTAAAAATCAGTATTTTCAAATAGATTAATATTGAAATTACCTACTGAATTATTTGGATAACTTCCTGTGTCCATTTTGTACTTGCAGGAAACACCATAAGGCTACTTAGAATGTAATATAGTGTTTATATATTTAGCATTTAAAAAAAACCAAACCGTGCAGCCTCTTCTTTTAAGAGCCATGGGAAATAAATGTTGATTTATAATCACATACATAGGCATGTGTGAAGAAATACAGACTCCCATCTTAAAATAACAGCAATAGGCTTAGTGACAGGCTAGACTGAATTGCAAACTCATTGCTTAGCTTTGGCTTTAAGGGTCAAGATGTGGTTTTCTTTAATTTATTTGTCTTAGAAACCTGTGGTTTTCAAGCCTCACAGAATATTGTACAGTGTGCTGTAGGAAAGTTTTATTTCTGCTTGATTGATTGGATTACTGTATGCAAGAAAAAAAAAGTCAGTGTATTGATGGCAGAACGGTCTTGAGGCAAAGCAAGGACATGGTGGCATCTGAGAGAAAGGTGGTCAGGCTTAGTGGAAAGAAACCAGATAGCATACGTGGGGCTCTCATTTTGCATCATGCTGAAACATCTTGGTAAGCATATCTTCTTTGCTAAAGCTTTAAATGTTAGTAAGTTTTCTGCTTAAGAATTCTTCCCATCCACTAACATTATTGCCCTTCCTTAAAATGTTAGGAAGGATAGTAGGGAAAAAAGTCAAATGGAACTTGAATAAACCCTGGACATGCAGATTTTTATAATTTCAATAATTATTTTGTTTTCTTCTTTTATGAGGGAAAGGACTAAACTCAATGAAAGGTAGCTTTGAAGTTGATGACAAGTTTTCCTGTTGTTTTTGATGAAAGTGAAATTGTGCCCAAAAGTCAGGACATGGAGAATTACAATCTGGCTGCTTCTCTGATCTCTATGTGCTACTGTATTATTCCAAGCCTCAGAGCTGCTCTCCTTCCATATTAAATCACCTTTAGCAAACAAAAAAAGCAATTTCTTTTGCACTTGTGGCAAGCAAAACAGGCTTTATCAACTTTCTGTGCCCTTGGACTCAAACTGGAAAAGGGCACTCAGTGTTTCACAGCATGATCTGTCCTGTCATGTGGTTTATTGATAAATATCAATGCAATTACTATGTGGTGGGATCCTAATTGTCTTTTTCCAGACCACTGCTAGAAACCACTGCTGCTTTCATCCTTTTTAAGGGGTCTGACTCTTAAGCAGAAGACTGGGTATGGAAAAAGTCAGTTAATTCCCTTCTGAAATGTAGGAAAAGCTATTAGCTATTTTGTTAATTAGGTACACATACAGGCATACTTTTTGAGTGATCAGAAAGAAGATCAGTGGAAGAAAACTTTCCTCTGTGTATTTATGTGCTCTTTGTATAGAAAACTACTCTGCAGAAATACAAAGACTAATTTTCAGATTTAATTGATCTACAATCAAAATTGTCAGTGAGAAGCTCAAAATTTAGATGATTGCAGAACCCAGCTCTTGGCCCCAGATGCACCTGACTTCACCTGTGCTGCTTGACCTTTGAGTATAGTCTCCTACATGTTACATGTAATCACTACAGTGAAATGGGCATTTTTATAGTGTCATAGATTCATTGAGGTTCGAAAAAGCACTTAAGATTACAGAGTCCTGCTGTTAACCTATCATTGTCAGCTCTAACACTAAACCATGTCCCTAAGCACCACATCTACACAGTTTTCAAATATCTCCAGGGATGATGAAGACTTTACTAAGCATCCTGTTCCAATATCTGACCACGCTTTCAGTGAAGAATCTTTTCTTAGCAGCCAGGTGCAACTTGAGGCCATTTCCTATTGGCCTAGCCATTATTATTTGGGAGAATAGAATGGCCCCCACCTGGATACACCCTTATTTTAGGCTAGCAATGGTAGTGTAGTGAGTGGTAAGGTTAACCCTAAGGTTCCTTTTTTCCAGGCTGAACAACCCCAGCTCCCTCACCTATGCCTCACAGGACTTGTGCTCCAGACCCTTCCCCAGCTCCCCTGCCCTCCTCTGAGCTTGCTCCAGCACATCAGTGCCTGTCCTGTAAGTGAGGGGCCTAGAATTGAGCACAGGATTTGAGGTGTGGCCTCAGCAGTGCTGAATGTAGGGAGACAATTCCTGCCCGGGTCCTGCTGGCTACACTATTGTTGATCCAGGATGCTATCAGCCTTCTTGGCCATCTGGGCACACCCTGGCTCATATTTGACTGGCTCTGGACCAATACTCCACCAATAAGATCTTTATTCTAATGTTTAATCCTCCCCTGACCTGGAACTGGGCAAAAATCTGGGCTATCACCTGCAGCAATAGATTTGTAAAATCTGAAAAGCTGTCTCCTGTGCTTTTATTGCAATACCATGAGTAATTATCACAGTGCTGCCTTTTCTAAAACCGGGAATTACATCAAGTTGTGTGATGCTGATAGCCTGATGTCATTTAGCAAGGGTCACCCTTGAGACAGAGGTGATTCAAAGTTACTGTTTTTCTATGCCACCAAGCAAAATAAAATGCTTATATTTATTTAAGTGTTAATGTAGTCTGTGAACATTTAATTTGCTCTCTTTCTGTTCAGGTCTGTATGTAGATATTACATATGGTTCCAAACAGGTACTTCAGGCAAATAAACTATTAAGTGAGTCTTACTGTTATTTATAGAAGAGTTATTGGCACTGCAACCACAGTCACTGTTAACATACATGATTCATGGCAGATTTTTCCAGATTATCTTTTTTATAAAATGAGGCATCACTTTAACTTTCAGAAAATCATAATATTGGTTAACTACTCAATCCATTCTTTAATTGATCAAATTTCTAACCTTCCAAGTGGATGGCTGAACATTTACAATGAATGAATTAAATTGCATAGATCTCCTAAAATAGCAAGGAAACCCTTGTTAGGATTCAGCAACTCCATCTTCCAATGGAAAAAGGAGTGGTTAACTATGATAATTCAGATTACATTATTCTTGCTCCATCTGCTTATAATTGTTTCTGGGTGTTTGTTCTTCACAATTAAATGGTAATTGTTGTTTTCAAATATTTCACAATTTAGTGAGGGAACAGAGCCTGCTGTAAGGAGGTGTGTACATACAGTCCTTAACAAAAGGAAATCAGTTTGCAGTCGTGACTCTTTCAGGCTTGTTTGTTGAATTTCAGCAAGTAATTTATTTCCCAATGTCTCAGATCTCCTCACAGTTGTAAAATGCTATGCCTGCCTTACTTGTTTGTGAAAAAAATCGCAAACCCTGAATATCCTTGGATGTCATCTCATTAAAATAATCAGAGTTACAACATCTGTATGAAGCAAGACAGTGGCGTTTCACTGATTAAATGTAGAGCATCATGTTTCTTCCTGTTGCAGTGGTTCTGACCATCACCCTATTTTGAGATTATGAATGAGTGGTTAAAGTAATGATTACCCTGTTATATCAGTGTAAGGGTAAAAGAATGAAGTATAAGTGTAGGAGATTAGTATTGAGAAATGGGTATTTTTTAAAAGAGAAAATTTCTTCCATTACAATAAGGATTTCATGCCACACTTCATTTTTATGCCTGTGTTACTTCATCCACTGGTTTTGTATCATACATATCAGTGTCTATTCGCCATGGAAAACCTAAAATTTACTGTATTCCCTTTGCCAACCATCCCTTTGAGACATGAGTACCTTCTTTCTAAATGTAGAGGATGGGGTGTGGGGGATTGGCCAATGGTAAGCCTCAGTCACTGTTCCCTGACCTCTTCTAGGGGCAATGCTGATTGCAATTTGTTCACCAAGCCTCTTAGAGCAAGTACAGAATAAAGAAAACCATCAGGTTTTGGTCAAGGAGTCATTACTTACCTGATTTCCTGATATGTTGCCATTTCTGTTCCAATGTGTCAGCTTTGTCAGGTGCTGTCAGGGACTGGGATTGTTGCATCACTGTTTCCCAAACCGTGGGCCAAGAACTGTTTCCTGGCAGCCTGTGAAAGACCACATAGCAGAGTGCATCTTGACATCAAGAGCAGAAGGACCTGTTCTTTCAACTCCAAGTGTCAGCCAGGGTTTGTGCACTGCAGAGAGCTGAACAGCTGCATGGGACTGGCTTTCTGCTCACAGTAGATGGATATCAGCATTGTTGGTTTTAATGGGTTTTGGATAGATTCAAAGTGCTAGAAGGACTTCTTGTAATTGCAGGATATTCTTTGCAGAAAGTGATGACCATTATGATGTTGTTTGGTATCAAACATTGCAGAAAAAGGAAGCAGGATTTTCTAACTCATAATGTTGTCCTGTAACTTGCTGAGTTTTTGTATTGGGGGGGAGCTATAAGGAGAACTTTGATAGAAATACAGTTTTTCTAGGCTTGAACTATTTCTATAGTCTGCAGTGCTCCTGATATAAGAGGCTTAGTTAAGTTCACGAAAATATGTGGGATGAATATAAAGCTCAGTATTGAGCAGAACTGCTAATATCTGTGATCAGGAATAACTATGGAATGTATCTATGGTTATGAATTTTATTTTTTGATAAAATGCAGCACCATTTGCTGTGGAAAATGATGCTGCCTTTTTCAGTTTAATTCCAAAATATGGTGCTGCTGTATTGTCTGCTGGGTGAATTTATTCCTTGTATAATGTATGAAAGCCTATAAAAGAAATGCAGGAGGAATGTTTTCCGTGTGACTGCTATGTGTGGAGACCTCTAGCAGAGCTCTCGCAGGCCTGTGGTCGCTAGTCTGCTGCTTTTGGTCAGTTCCACTTGCCTACTGAATGTCTAGGGAAGCATGAACTCTCCAGACTGGAATTTAGGAGAAGACCTTTTGTTCAGATGGCCAGTAAGGTTAGATACAATACTGAAAAGCTAGGCTCCTTATCAGCACAATCAGTCATGCTTCTGGTGCTAGCCAGTGTTCTTCTTCAGCAAGGGTGCTAGCTTCTCCAGTGCAGCAGGTATGCCAATAATACACTTGTCTTGAACTAAACTTCTTTCATTAATTATGCTATCACATTAATCCCGTTCAAGATTATGAAAAGGTGACTGCATTTTGTCCGAAAAAATTCACTCAACCTTGTGTGAGTCAGGACTTGTAACAGTTGGACATTTCCATCCAAAGTTCATGGACTATTTTCATTCCTGTTTCCCCACTTATGAGTTTGTTGAAGTATAAGATACACTTAACAAAAAAAAAATGTGTTATGAATGGGATATATGAAAGCAAAATAATAATTTACCAAGTCTATTTCTTTGTCCTGTGAGTCAGGAAAGAACTGTTAGGCAGCTTGTATAAGCTTCCAACAAAGCTGTACCTGAATGAAGCTAAAAAATACCTACGACCTTGGAGCATTAGCAAGTCTAAATTACTATTCTAAATTACTCTTCTAACAAGCTGTAGAACTAATCATGACACACATATCAGGGGATCACAGATTAGTAGCCACAGAAATGAGCAATGGTTTTCTTTTGTAAAATACACATATCAAGAGTTGTTCAGACCATTTGTACGTGTTGTGGCAATTAGCAGTGTTAAGGTTAATACTTCTGCTCACGTTGTTAAAATATGACAATCGAGAGAGGTTCAAATGTCAGCTTTCATTGTGTGCAGTATTTTTCTGATAGGTGCGCAGATGCATTTTAATTGGGTCCAAGATGCACCTTGGATATGCTGACTGTTAGTGTAATAGCGAAAAGAAAGTATTACAAGTATGCCTTGGGCTTTTAATCTCTCTGTAATGACAGCGAAGGGTTTCTGATTACCAAGAAGGAAGAATCAGCATAGGCAAATGTGTGTGCATTCCTGCTGTGATGTGTTCCCATTACATGCTAGTCCTTGAGCAGAGAAATACATAAATAACAGAACAGTCCGTACCTTCCCTCTTTTTATGTCTGTATTTAAACCTGCAAAAGAACATCTGGTTCTCAGAGGACAGCTGCTCTGGAAGAACTTATTAAGGCTGCAGAGATTAAAACAGAGATGCTACTCCTCTCACTTGCCCCAAATAAATGTAATGCTACAGTAATAATAGCACCAAATCTTCCACAATTAAAACCTTTTTGTGTGTATTAAGAGACTGAAATCAGGATGACAATGTGTAATAGTGCCATCTGGTGACCTTCTTTTGGATTGTGCAGTGAAAATATATGATTCAACATAAGACATTCCACTTAGAAACACAACAAGCCTTTAGGTTTAATTTTTTACATTAAAATTCCTTTGAAATTCAGATTTATCAAGAGAGGATATTTTATCAGACCATTAGAGATAATTGAGGTTATGCTGTTTAAGTGCTTGTATAAAAAACTGGGGTATTTATTTCTCTAGTGATACTGATATTGAAAAAATACAGTTTTACGTATCCTGATAGGCGTATATGTCTTCTTGCTTCAGCTGAGAACTGTGCTACCCGTTCAGTTTGATGGGGGACTCAGATTATTCTGAATGCACTGTTTCTTCAGCAAGTCAAATGATGCCTCCTGTACGGGTCAGCCTTGCTGTTGCTCATTAGAGCTGATCTGTCACAGCATTTGTCAAAGGGCTCAGTCTCCTGTGGGAGCAGCAGATTCTCCACACTGCTGCAAGCCGTGGCTCTCAGTCTCTTGCGTGATCCTGAGGCCGAAGATCCTGTTCAACTTCTCAGCTGCAAAGAGCCACAATAAAATAGAAATACAGCCTTTTAGCTTTGCAGATGGATCGCCTGGAGATCTCTGTACCCCTGCTGAGCCTACTCAGAGACAAGACAAGAAATCTGATAATGCATCTTGCTCAGCAGCAGTTGGAAAATGAAATATCATCTTAAACCTTTTCCAAATATCTTTCCCATTTTCTCCAGCTTCTTGTTTCTGAAGCAGGGCAGAGGTAAAGGAGACACGGTTGAGTGCTTAAGTAAAAGAAAACTATTGCATGCACACTGTTACTATTATAAAATATGGTATCACATTTCCTGTAATTATAGTTACTTGTAATAGGAAATGCCCTTCACCTGTCTATACATATAATTAGTTATCCATGCTTTAGGCCAGAAAGCACTAAGTCCCATCACAGATCAGTCATCAGGTGTATTGTGTACAGCAAGTAAGTTCACATAAAGTCCCAGATGTATGTGGGATGATTTTCAGTAGGTTACCAATGTTGAAAGTATGAACAGAAATGTGCAAATAAATAAGAACTTTTAACAGGCAAGACTATACTCACAAATACTATGATTTTATTTAATGGCAGTGGTAAAAAGAAAGGTACTGCAAGGCACACACCAGCAAAAGTATTTTGTCCTTGAAGTCCTTAAATTCTGGAAGTCAGATGCCTTTATTAAAATTTGTAATCTTGAAAAACAAGATTAATGTAAGTTCAGTTTTTAGCTTTCTTTTGTTATTGAAGGAATTTGATTTAATATATTGCCCTTCTGAGCACAGAGAGTGTAAGCAAGCTTATTGAAATAAACAGCTTTCGTTGAAGTGTCTCTAATGAGGTTCTCCATTTAGAATCACACCTGGGCTGAGGCTTACCTACCTCTGAAGATTGTCCAGACTCAGACAGCTCAGCTACTGTGGGATCATGTCAGGGCCATACCTGGTTGGACTTAGGAACCTCAAAGGAGAGGATCCACACTGCCCTTAGGAAATCTGTACCCCTGTTTGACCACCCTCATAGCTCAAAATAATTTTCTTCCAAAGGTTAAGAAAAAATTTCTCGTATTTCAGTCTGTGCCATTGCTTCCTGTCCTTTCCCTGGCACTACTGAGAGGGTCTGACCCCTTTACACCCTCCTGTCAGGTACTTATGCACATGTGAAAGCTGTCCCTAAACCTGCTGTGCTCCAGACTGACCAGCCACCACTCTCTCAGCCTCTCTTCCTATGGCATGATCTGGTCTGCCTACTATCCTAAACATCTGGAATGGAAACAGGCAATTATTTTTTTCTTTCCTATGGGCAAATTCAAGGGTTCAGCCTCTTTCCTGAGACTGAAAAGTGACAGCGTTTTAAGGAGTTATTTTAATGTCTGGGTATTAATTTTCTGTAGTTTTTTGAGACCACCCTTAATTTTATACAGAATGCTCTCACATTTGTTTTATATTTGAAATTAAAAGGAAGCAATAAATGAGATTAGGCTGAGTTACATACACTGCACCAAAGTAACTAATTATGTATCAAGCAGAATTCTTGTTGGTAACCTTCAAGTCCAAAACCTCTAAATTTTTAGCCAGGGCAACATGTGTTTGCATTTGTAGATGATCTTGTCCCAGATCAATGTTTTAGATTTTGCAGAATAAATTCATTCCAGTGTATTTCAGGTTAAATAGCTGTTCAGAAAGGGCTGACTTACTCTGCACAGCATGAGGTTTAGGAGAATGATACAAAGAGTTGCTTTAATGTTGATCTGGAATTCTTACTGCCTATTTAGGGTATCTTAGCAAAAGCGTCAAAAAATGAGGAGATAAAAGAACTCGTTAACTGATGTCCATGAAGAACATGACATAAACCAGGGATGAACAAGTTGTCCTTCTGGTGCAGACGGAATATGAATGAACAGGGAATGTGGCACTTTTCTTACAGGGCCAACAAGTAAGAGATGTTTGTTGAAAATGCTTGGGATATGCTACTTTTTAATAGCACAAACCTATTCCTGCAGGTCACTTCAGCTGTCTTGCCTGGGACAGCCTCATGGCTTTCTCATGCTGGAGAAACCCTGAGTAGTGCAGAGCTGCTAGAAGAGACTGAGAGATTGATTTTTTGAACAAAAAACAAGGTGCCCTAAAGCACCACCAATGCCAAATTCTAGAACAGCTGGTGTATGTTATAGAAATCCTTTTGTATCTCTGATATGAGATACCCTTGCAATTATGACGAAACTAGTTTAGCTGAGACAGAACCTACTTTTGTTTCTTGTGTGATTATATTTTAAACCAGTAAGCCTAATGGCAACATTCTGAAATTTTGCCCTTTTTAAATGTAGACTCATTTGTTTCAAAGACTCTTGTCACAAGAGGAAAATTTTTGAGAAGTTTTGGTAGCCCTATCTTATCAGGGGCAGGTACATTGTCCATCAGAGTAGGAGCTTTTTTGATTTGACAAGAGAAACAGTTACCTATTTTCTGGTAAGTACTTGCGTTTTGCAGTGGACTAATGTAGTTTTGACATACTGGTTTTGTTTTTGTTTGATTCATGTTAAATCTCTTGTGAAAAGCACGTAAAATTTGTGTTTATGTAGATGAGTTATTCCAATGAAACATGCAGAAATGTTGTCTTAATGATAATAGAGTATGAAGCACTTGAAAAACACTTACATGAAATGGCAACAGTTAACATTTTGCTCACCGAATCATACCTTGGTACCTGGCCAGCCATAGGAGAAAAGAGATGAAACAATGATGTTACTGGTCTAGAGACTACTGTAAGCAATTTTTTTTACCCACTTTCAAATCTTAGAGAAAAACATACCAATCTCTGATGAACTTTTCTTCAGGCACAACATAAAGAACTAAGTGAGTTGTTTGATTACTTTATACTGTTGTGATGGATATCACAGCGAAACCAAAAGCCTTCTCTGTGAGTAATCTCTGAAGTATTAACTAGGACTAATTCTAGGTCTGTTTTCTATGGAAGTGACATCTCATTGAAAATTTGGACTTCCAAGCAGCTCTAAACAGCATTAGAATCCAGTGGTCTGCCCAACCACCACCCTCCCTGCACCATATTTTTGGGGGTTTTGGTTGAAATTACTAGTAACAGATCTTGTTCCTGAGAAGCTGATTTTTTTTTCTCATTATATGAAAATGAAAACAATTATTA
>VWYP01029215.1:43381-56833 GCA_013400435.1 Pycnonotus jocosus | reverse complement strand
TTTTAATTATTATTTTGTGATGTGCAAGGAAACTATGAAGGTCCATCACAGTTATATTACTACATTTAAACTAATGCACCCTATCTCAGTCACCTGAACAAAGTTTGTCTTTAGTTATATACTCTCTGCAAGGAATGAAATGTCAATCAATTTAGGGCTAACTTCAATTCATTGGATTGCCCTAGTATCAGCTGATTTCCTTCCAGTTACTGGACCATGTCTGATAGTTCCTAAATGTGAACATCCTTTGAAAGAGACAAATAATCAAGCAGGTATGTGAGACATGAGGTGAGGTGCAATGGGGTGCTGCACCCCACCTCGTTAAGGTCTACCTTACTCCTCAGAAGACTCTACAGACATGGCTTCAGAAACAGCCCTTAGAAGAGTGATCAAGGTTGCTAATACAGGATTGACCTGTGTCTGGGATCCTTTTAGCTAGCACCCATGATGTAGGCCCAGTTTTCTGGTTAATGCGTGGCAGGTATTAGGATCGTATTTCCACAAACTCTTAAATCAGACTGAATTTCAGTTATTGCAAGAAAGTGGTGAATACCTTTGGTATCTAAATCACAGAGTCACAAGGATTTCAGGTATTCACAAAGATTTACCACCCTCTTTGTTCCTCAGCAGAAAGCACATCACCACATCAGGAGGAGTAGAAAGGATTAAAACAATTGAGTAGTAATGACTGACTGCCAAATGCAAATTGTAAATTATGAAGAGGTGGAAGAGGGAGTGGAAAAATCAGCTGGCAGATTGTTGTAACATTGCTATTTTCTATCTTCTGTATGCTGATGATAGAAAAATTTCCTCAATCTTTGTGGAAATAGAACTAGTTTACTGAAGAGTTAAACAAGATGAGTGGCAGCTGTCAAGCAAAAGGTTTAATTTCAATTTTAATGAGTTATTTAAGAATGAGCAGGAACAGGCAGTGGCTGTTGTGACCTTGGCTGAAACAGACACACACAATTGTTTACTTATTTCAGGCTTTTCTACTCACATATCTAACCCACATTCTAAACACAGAAGTATTTACAAGAAATTTTCTGTGGATACACCAATGCTTAAACTTATACAGATATGACAGCACACTATAAGCACTAGGGCATGATGCTGAGAGCAGTGAAAGCTGTGGTTTGCTTGTGTCTGTCTCACCAATATTCTGTGCACTGTAGTGGTTTCAGCTGTCTGCAGCAGCTTGCTGTGGCCTAGCAGTGTTCTTTGCATTCGGTAATCAAAGGGCAATTTTAAAGCAGTTGCTTCATTCAAATGTAGTAAAATTTAAATTGTTCTAGCAGGGAGATCTCTCTGTGTAGGAGTCCTCACTGAATTAGAGCTAACTAGGCATGCTGCATAAATCATGGTGGGACTAAGTAATTTAGTAATGGGCTCTGTGGGGCTGTTGTTCGCAAGGGTGGCAGAAACTTATCTGCTCCAACACACTGTCATAATTCTGTGAAGAAAGAACATTTTTGTGACAAAGCATTCTTGCTGTTTGTAAGTCCAAGCCCTTCTCTGGTAGCTCATACAGCCAGTGGCAGGGTGCCTCATGCTGATGGGCAGTGTGCAATCACTCAACTTTGATGAAATGGAGGTATTGTTGTAAAAGCCCGCCCAAAAGCAGCTGTGCATCTGAGGATGCTTTGGCATTTTGTCTTTATGTCTTACTGTAAGATAAAGGCCATGGATGAGGGTAATGGTGAGCTAAGCCTATATGATACCTGACTCAAAATGTTTGGGGAAAATTAATTCTTGGACAAGACCTAAGTACTGCTGGATTCTATGTTTATTTCTTCTTTCATGGAAATGTTATCTGTGACGTAGGTCTTTACAAATACAAATAGGTATTTGGTGGTCCTCTGGGTAGAAGATAATCTTTCTGTCCTCACAGGTAGAGAGGGGTGTTTCATCCTGTATGCAGAACACAATATGAAAACAGAGACATTCAAAGCAATACTACCTTCTATTTGTGATCCCTCCTAGACTTAATCTTTTTAAGTTCTTATAGGAAGGTATTAAGACTTGTGTATGATAGCTGAGGTATAGAATGAGGAGAATATAGAGGTGAAGACAACTTTATTATAAAGGTCCATAAAGAGTCCTCATCTCTTGGTACAGGAAAGGAGTCCTCAGACTCTGCATCATCTTAGTCTTTGCAAAAATCTGTGGAACATTGGTAAATAATAGATAATTAATTTTAAGGAAGCTAACCAGCAAAGATAATAATCTCTCTGTCATATAAAAAGCCTAGTGATTACTTCAAGTGAGTATCTACATGACAGCTAGAAATTCAAAGCTGAATTGCTTTATTAACCAGCAGGTATCCACATACCTATCAGGTTAACCTATGCTGGTTTACAAAACACAGAAGAGAGAGAGAACCACATTTCGCAGAATGTTCAGTCCTGAATAAGTCAGTGAGTCCTGGTGACTCAAAGCAAAGCTGTCTTTTAATATGCCTTTGTCTTTCTGTAGAAACATCATTTATTCCAGCTGTCTAGCTGGAAGCAGAAATACCTGATTTAGTATCATTTTAATCTCTTCCTACTTTAGCCACTGCTCTGCACCTTACACAGACTTAGCATTCATCAGCACTATTATGTAAACTGAATTATACGCCACTTTGTTGAGTGGAGCTCAGTAAAGCAGCTTGCAGCCACAGTTCCTGGTATCTGAAAAAGCACCACATTCTGTAGGTTTAGCTTGGAATGCAATTGTTGGCACTATGAGGAGCAGTTACTTGTTTTTTAATTAAAGTCCGTATTTAGCAGCACTGTCAATTGGGAAGGGTGATTCTTTCACAAAATCAAACAGCTGTTTGAGTCTCTCAATAGAAACAGTGACATTTTTAATTACTAAATTGTTGCATTACAATATCTGTTATCTCATTTAGGTATTGTGCTGATTCTAACCATCAGATAAGCCAACAACAGCATGATTGCTTACATTCATGCGCTGAATTTTTTGGAAGCTTCAGTATTATTTGATTGCTCCTAGGTGAACGATGTTAACCAAGAGCAAATTTCTGAATTCCAGTGAATGCTGTTATGAGAGTTATTTATGTAGAAGTATCTGTAACCCATCATTTTTTAGTTCTTCATTTTCATGGACCTGGATTGCTCTGTTTGTGGACAAGGGAGAGGCAGAGGATGCAGAGAACCAGTGAAGTGAACACAAGGTCAGGGGGCTATACTGCTGTTTTTCCTGGGGACCTCAGCAGCAGTGGCAGTGGTGGTTGCGTGGTGCCTGTAAACTCTGACGTGGGTTACTGCACCACAGTGCTTCTGGGTGCTTCTGAAATGTGGGCACCAGTAACACCAGTGGCTCTTGAGCAGGCAGGAGCTTTCTCAGAGCCAGGGCTGACATTCAGGGTCCAGCTATAAGCTGGGGCACAGAAGCAGAAAGGTGCTTCTTCCTGCCAGTGGAGTGAGGTACCAAAACTTTCTTCCGTCTGTGTCACCACACTCACCATGTCCTCCTGCTGTCTGTCACAGTAGGTTCCCTGCTCATGGACATGGGACTTCAATTTGATGCACTTGATCCATGCACTGAATGTGAAGCCAGTGGGCCTCAGTTAGGAATTTGGTTGTGGTTTTCTGTCCCTAAGATCCTCCACTCTTGTAAGACCCAGCCTGGAGTATTGTGTTCAGCTCTGAAGTCCTCAGCACAGGGAGGACATGGGCCTACTGGAGAGAGTCCAGAGGAAGCCACCAGGATGCTTACAGGGCTGGAGCACCTCTCCCTTGAGGAAAGGCTGAGAGAGTTGGGGTTATTGATCCTAGAGAAGGCTACAGGAAGACCTAGCTGTAGCCTGCCAGCACCTGAAGGGAGCCTGTGAGAAAAATGGGGAGAGACTTTTTAGCAGGGCCTGTTGTAATAGAACAAGAGGTAATGGTTTTAAACTAAGAGGGTAGATTTGGATTAGATATTAGAAGGGTTTTTTACAGTGAGGCTGCTGAAACTCTTGAACAGGATGCCCAGAGAAATTGTGGATGGCTCATCCCTGGAGATGTTCAAGGCCAGGTTGGATGGGGCTCTGAGCAATGTGGTGTAGTAGAAGATGTCCCTGCTTGTTGCAGGAGCATTCAACACGATGACCTTCCAAAAGTCCCTTACAGCCCCGACTGTTAGATAATTCTAAGATATGTTCACAGGCCTGAAGACTTTTGGAGTTGTCTGCAAGTCTGTGTAGTCTCAAGTACGCTTCTGCTCAGTGTTTATTGCAAAACAGCTTGTTTGCTACGCTCTACTAAGTAAGAAATATTGACATAATGGTAAGGGCAGATGTGGAAAGAGAGGTTATTGAAGGTGGCATTACTTTCAGGAACTGGTGAGCCTGCAGAGAAAGAGCCAAACAGAATTTTTTTTTTTTTTAATTCCTTATTCATTTAAAATAGGATGGTTAAATCAGGCCTCAAATAGCTCACCAGGGCAGTTTTTGCTACAGTGTGACTGGCAAGATGGTTTAAATGAATCCTCCTGTTCCAAGGAAAGAAGATTGCATGTTTAACCAAGAACCAGGAGGTCTTTGTTCACTTGTCGGTGATATTTTTATCTGAGGATTTTCCAAATTCTGCAAAGAATTATTGGTATGCATCTTTATGAGTAACTCTTGTATGTCCAAAGTATAAGCAGAACTCTTTGGAAGATAGGAAAAATAAAATGCTATGCTTATATTGCATTTATTGTTACAATTTATCTGATTTTATGATGTTTATTTTATTTCCTGGGTCTTCTAAGTTTTCGTTTGTAATTCATGAACTCAATTTGCAAACAAAAAGTTTTCAGTTATCTCATGTTACTGTTTGAATGCTCACTTCCTATATAGAGAATATTGTAGATGTTAAGTAGAATTGGTTCATGGTAAAATAATTTTGCCATAATATGACACGGTGTTTCGTGTGATTTTCCAATTTATGTTCATTTCCTGTGGTAGATTTATGCAAATAATAAACTGGGTGCTCCCATTTAAACAGTGGCCATAAAATATTCTTCTATTAGCAAGATTACAATCTATTTTACTAGCTAATAGGCTGCAGTAATACAGTTGATTATAGAGTTTGACTGCTTTTATAAATTACATACTCAACTAAATATTTTAATATCATTATATAAAACCAATTCTAAGTTACCTGTTGTGGAACTATTTAATTTTTAAAGATTAATTTATTACCTTTTTAAAATTAAGTGTTCTTTGCGATCTGTTAACAATGGGATTAGTTTAGAAAGAATTAAAACTAAAAAGATGATTTTAAAATGGTAGTACAGCAGACCCACAATAATCCACACATTTCTAATTCACACAAAAATTGTGAGTGTCTCTCCTGTTCTCAGGAAAAGAGGAGAAAGACTTTTTCAGGAAAGACTTCACATGAGGTTTCTGTAGCCAGGATTACAAGCCATTGCTTTTTACAATGTCTATTTCATAAAGCTAGTGCATTCTGATGTGTTACCATAAATAATTGCTGAACAGCATGTAATTTCTTGTGCCAGTACTCTTTGTGGCACCACAGTGCACCTGTGGAAGTACTGAGCTACAGTTCCCTACAGAGCTCCCCATTACCAGCTCTGATGTTGTACTGGTTCATTTATTCTTCTAGAAATGCTAAATCCCATTTTTGCCAGCCACTGAAATAATTTTTGAGTTTCCACATGAAAGGATCTCTCCCATTCGTTCTCAGTTTTTTAGCCCCCAGGTACTGCAGAAAAAAAGTAGAATCACAGAATGTTTTGGTTTGGAAGGGAACTTAAAGAGCATGGCATTCCAACCCCTCTGACCTGGACAAGGATGCCTCTTGCTCACTCACTCACGTTGCTGAGGGCCCCATCCAGCCCGGGCGTGATCACCACCAGGATGGGGCATCCACTGTTTCTCTGGGCAACCTGTTCCAGTGTCTCACTGCCCTGTTAGTAAATAATTTCTCCCTATGTTATCAAAATGTCTCCCTTTTTAGTTTGAAACAATTGCCCCATGTCCTATCGCTTTCTGCCTGTGTGAAAAGTCTCTCTCCCTCTTTTTTAGGAGATCTATTGTTTGTAAAATATTGATGCTATTGNAGGAAAGACTTCACATGAGGTTTCTGTAGCCAGGATTACAAGCCATTGCTTTTTACAATGTCTATTTCATAAAGCTAGTGCATTCTGATGTGTTACCATAAATAATTGCTGAACAGCATGTAATTTCTTGTGCCAGTACTCTTTGTGGCACCACAGTGCACCTGTGGAAGTACTGAGCTACAGTTCCCTACAGAGCTCCCCATTACCAGCTCTGATGTTGTACTGGTTCATTTATTCTTCTAGAAATGCTAAATCCCATTTTTGCCAGCCACTGAAATAATTTTTGAGTTTCCACATGAAAGGATCTCTCCCATTCGTTCTCAGTTTTTTAGCCCCCAGGTACTGCAGAAAAAAAGTAGAATCACAGAATGTTTTGGTTTGGAAGGGAACTTAAAGAGCATGGCATTCCAACCCCTCTGACCTGGACAAGGATGCCTCTTGCTCACTCACTCACGTTGCTGAGGGCCCCATCCAGCCCGGGCGTGATCACCACCAGGATGGGGCATCCACTGTTTCTCTGGGCAACCTGTTCCAGTGTCTCACTGCCCTGTTAGTAAATAATTTCTCCCTATGTTATCAAAATGTCTCCCTTTTTAGTTTGAAACAATTGCCCCATGTCCTATCGCTTTCTGCCTGTGTGAAAAGTCTCTCTCCCTCTTTTTTAGGAGATCTATTGTTTGTAAAATATTGATGCTATTGATATTAAAACAACAGGAGGGGAAATGATTTCCAATGTGACAAAGTTGTGTCTGTGCAGTATCAGATAGTGCGTGGAAGTGGCTGTATTTTATCTCACTTCATTCTTACATTCAGATGCAATAATAATGTGCAGCAGTTTTTATTAGCACATTTTATGTCCTCTTTTTAAAAATAACACTAATGAATTATTTGTTCCCGTGATGCAACGTTCTAGGGGTTTAATATTAGGAGGTTGCTACACGTGATACTGTGTAAGCAAAATGTCTCTGCTTGATCCTGTAGGCGGTCCTATGGGAAGGGCACAGAGCAGGCATCATCAGAAAGCTGTTGCACAATGGCTAATTTAAGTTGTGTCTGAAGCTCATTGTAAAAGTCATGAAATATAAATGAGGCTCTCTCACCAGACATTGAAAAAGAAAATAGGCATTCTAAACCATTATTTTTCTAAAGAAACATTCATGGGACATAATTTCTGATGTGGTGATTTAATTCCTTCCTTTTCCTTGCTCCAGAGATATAACTATTCACTGCTACAGTCTATTCTAGCTTTTTTTTTTTTTTTTAATTTTTTACCCATCTCTGTGATAGCTTTAATATACATACTTTTTGAAATTTTGAAAGATTAAAGCAGGGGTCACAGTTTTCTCGAAGTCCATGTCTTTGTCTTAGCCAAAAACTTACTACCATGCCACATGATCACATTGCAATACTATTGCTGGCAAAGAATATAAAAGCAGAAGTAGTGAAAGAAGTAGATTGGCTATGCCTTTTTCCCAGGACTATATTTGTAAATTTTTTAAACAGAGATTTAGCTGCTAGTTTTGCTTAAAGTAATTTTCAGTCAAAGCTTTAAAAGAAATTAGTTATGTATTGAAATAACTCTGTAGGAATGCTATGAAGAAGTAAGTAGATGCCATCATCAAAAAAGCTTTTTTGCAGTAACTCCCTCTTTAAAAAAACAGACAAATAAAAAAATTGGAAAAAGAAGAGGATAGACACTGATACACAGTGAAACCTTGCAGCGAGTAATCTCTGGGCTGCAGGGATTGAACTTTTGCTCCCTTGTGAAGAGGGGAGAAATAGAAGAAAGGGGAGAATCAGAGAAGGAAAATTTTAGTCATAGTTAATGTTTTTTGTGATAAAATTTAACCCTGACTTTTTTTGCCTGAGAGAAGTAAAACCTAAGAGAACAATCTCTGAAGAAGTGGACTGGGACAGAAGAACATTTGGCCACTGGAAAAAGGAATTTTCTCTTCTGGAATGTCATATCAGATGTGCAGTTTTTCCCAAAGATTCATCTACTTGAACTTTTGTTGATCCCATTTTTAAAGGTTTAAAATTCTGCCTTATCAAAAGTTTTAGGGGAAAATGAATGAGGTTTTTAGGGGAGCTGGCAGAGACAGGAGAGTTTCTGAGTCACTTTCCTTGCCTGTCTACGTCTTAAATCATTAGCATCCATGGATTAAAGTGCAGAAGTGTTAATGAGGGAGTTTAAGGTACCTGCTGTGCAAGGCAAAATGGCACAGTGGCTTTAAGGTGTCTTCAGCCACCCAGGCTCCTTAAGGAGCCTGAGCTTTTGTAATTTTAAATGTCATCTGGTTTCCATGGTTTGATGCCTGCCAGACCCCAGTGGTATGACTCAGAACAGTGCACTGAATGCTTGCTTTAAAATAGGAAATCGAGGTTGGGGGTGGTGGTGGGGTTTTTAAACGGGGGGAAAAAAATATCTCTCTTTTAGCACTGTTTTAAGATACATTTTTTTCAGCTTAAACTTTTTCAGCTTGGACTTAAATCCAAGCAACCAAGCATTAGGTTCTTGTGTGCTTTAACATTAGTAGTTTTGATGTTTTGTAAAATTAGATAAAATTAACTGATTAAAACTAAATGGTGGTTTGTGAGTTAGGGTTTTTTGGCTATGCTAACTCTTTTTAAAACTACAGACAGCAGTGTGCCACTGCCTGTGTATTATGTCAGGAGTAAGGGGTTGCTACATTAGACTTTCAGCTGAAGGGTTACCTGAATATTCCCATGTTCAAATAAGAGTATTCAAGGCAGTTGAATACTCCTGTTGTACAATGTTTCATCTCTTATTTGTATTTGAAGGTCATTATTTCATATGAAAGCATATCATATCAGTATGGCCACTTTGCATGCAAATTAATAATTACATTCTTCTTAATATCATACCAACTAAATTTCTTTATAAAGAAATTATAAATTAAATAATATTTATAAATTAGATAATCTGGTTTTATACTGAAGCATTTGAGTAATATTTATTTGGACTTCCTGTCATAACTTTTTGTTTGGCCATGCAGGTTTATTTCACAAAATGTACTATGTGGATTTCTCATTTGAACACAACAATTCAAAGTACATGGTCAAAATTTAAGTTTTTAAGTAAATCATATGTCTTTTAATTTTTGTTGTGACTTTTTAATATTTTATCAATATGGCTAAGTGTTTTAGTGGACATATGTTGTGATTAAAATTAAATATAACATTGCATTTATACACTCAACTTAGTCAACAAATGATTTCCAAGGAAATTATTGCTGTTGCAACATAATATGTACTGCCCTTAATTTTAAGTGCTAGTATAACGCAGTAAAGATGACCTTTTACAATTGTAGAATGGAAGGATTTAAAAGGCAATATGAGTATAGTCCCCTGCTGAGTCCTTGAAATAGTTGCTATCTTCCATGGCTTATGCACAAAACATCCCATATTGGTAGACATGAAATTCCATATAATCTTGAATTAATGCTGATTGTCACTTCACATCTAATTCTAGTTTGCTCATAGTAATTCTGGCTATAGTAAAAACCTGCAGAAGTTTTTGTTTCAAAATTGACATTTAGTGTATACAGAGAAAGCAATTATATGAACCTTCTTGCTCTTCCATCATGAAAATAAGCAGATTTCTCAAAGTGACATGTGAGCATCACTGAAATTCAAACAATGCACTCACTTTCTGTCACTGAGATTTATTTTTTGTAGATGACTACAATGCTTTCTAAAATATCCTTTCTGTCCAGAATTCCTTCCTGAGAAATAATTTCCCCCAGTTTTTCAATCTTATTTTCCCCCTTACCGTACTTTAAGTGGGGAACAGTGACAAGAATCCTACCAGGATTCTGCAGAAGCCTAACAACTGTTGAAGTGATGAATCACTGGTGAATTGTGTTGACTAGAAGACGATTCAGAAAAAGTAGGTTTCGTGTATTAAAATAAAATGTTGTAATAACAATAATATCAAGAAAAAGAAAAACAACAATTACAACCACCAAATCAAAACCACAAATTCTGATTCATTCAAAATGTAGTGTTTTGGAAGTTGGAGGGGGAGTGTGTACTTACATGTTTTGAATTTGCTGCTATGAATATCAGCTGTTAAAATTAAGGAGAATTCTGTTACTTGCATATCATAAAGTAGACTAAATGCTCTTTTGATAAATCCTAGTAAAATTCAAATCTCCTCCTGTTTTTTCAGCAGGATGTGCTGCAAGTATTCATTGTAGAACCTAACAACACAGGACTGGTGTGGACTTACTTGTCCTGGTGCCTGTAATCACAGGCAATTATTTTATGCTGTCCTTTGTATACACTTCTCAAAGCTACAGGAAAAAGGCAACTCAAGTGTGAGTGCTCAGAATTTGACCGTTCCCCTATGAAAACCCCTTCTTATTTCAAGATTAATTGTTTCTATGACCAGCTCATAACCTTTTGTTCTGTCCTTGTTTCACTGATACATTTTGAAAATGCCTTGCGTTCTCATTCTCCCATTTTTCCTATATAGAGAAATAAAGCTTTGAGGTCTCCTCTTTTCTCCTGTTCACTGGCGCCCTTCCCAGCACGTGTCCTAGTCAGAGCCCATATTTCCTCTTGGCGTATGACTAGAGCTGTTCACCATCTTGCAGTTGAGCCTTTGTCAGTGCCTTTTTGAAGGGCTGCCAGTCTCTACTGGAAGCACTTTTATTGGCACATCCTAGCATTTAGTTTTTCCACAGTGAAAGCATACATGGCTCATCATCCTCCTGTGACAGAATATGACCTTTCTCCTTTTCTGTAATTTCTTACTGATAGTTCCTTGCAACGGTAATGTTCCTACTTAATGAACTGCGATTCCCTAGGTTTTGATCAGTTCTGCCTAATTGAGGTAATGGTATGTCTTTATAAAACCCTTTCTCTATATGTACATAATTGTAGAGACCTATCTAAAATATGCAATCTGTTATTTACTTATCAATGTAATTTCAGAGATTTTCACTTTTCGCTTACTATAGGTGAATTTTGAAATTAGACGGCAATCCTTGTTTTAAAAGCAAGCTGCTGAAGCCAATGAAACATTAGGAATCATGCTAAAGAATTCCATTATAATTTTGCTGAATTTTAGCAATGCTTAAAAAATACAAGACTGCTGAGTTCACAGATTTGATTAGAATCAGGTTTGGCTTCCTCAGTACTGGAGGTCATAAAAATGCTTAGGTGGTCAGACAGGGACAATATATCCTGATTTGCAGCTTTCTGCCCCAGTAAGTGTCTAAGGACAGACAGCATGAACACACTTTTTTCCATTGCCTTCTCATTAGTGTTGCTGCTGCTGTGTATTTCGTAACCAATGTGTACCTTTTATAAGGCTGGAAATTATGTTCTGTGAAATTATCAAAAGCTTTACAAATAATAGAAAAAGTCAAACTCATCTCTTTGTCTCAGTGTCACAAAACAATTCAAGTGAAAAATAGTAATATCTGAGTATAACTGAGTATTTCAGGGCAATATTCAGTCTCTTTTTTTGACCTTTTCCTGTCTGTTGGGGAATGTCTGCACTGTTTTCATCAAACAAGGACAGAGTTTAGTCAGTGTTGTCAGCCTTATCGCACAGCAAGAGCATATTATAACTCATGCAGGGAAGGACATGGACTGATTTCCAGCACATCATTAGTATGAAGAATTCATCAAATAACTGATACTACCAAATGCACCGCTTAAGTTTCAGCATTCTTCATGAAGTCCAACAAACCAGAAAATTATAAGATACAATTTTATCAGAAAAAAGCTCTAACGTTGTTTTGGGAGAATGAATAAAATATGTACTCAAGCAACACAAACCAAAACAAAAATAAAGAACCTTCCAGTTTTGAGGTTTCTTAGCTTGAAATCAGTAAGTAAAGCCAAAGAAGCACTCAATTGGAAGATGAACTATGCATATACCTGTGAATATAGTAATTTGTGCAGAGCAAGAATCAGCTGTGACTGTGCACATATGTTTTAATAATTAAAAAGTATGCACATAAACTTCTGGAAAATGTGAAAATAATGTTATACACATTTATTTCACCACTCTGCTGATTCTGCTTACATTGATTTTGTCATTGCTTATAATAGGTTAATATGTTGGTACATGCTTACTGCTCATCTGACTTATGTTACAGTAGCAGAAGGAATGTTTGTTTTGCAAATTTCATAACATGAAAAATAAATAGTTCTGAAAGTATTTCTAAGATGCTTTGAATCTCTTCTTCAAATGTATGTATGCATTGCAACAATAAAAAGCATTCTGAGCATCACGCAGAAATAATAGCTCTTCAAATGTTTGTTTTCACGACTGACCAAAAAAACATTGCTCAAGATGCATGGGATTTAACTAGGAGCAGATGGAACTAGAAATATCAATTAACAAGGGACTAGTAAAGATGCTGGATGATTAAACCAAATATTTAGCTCATTCTTTGGAATTTTTTGTGTGTGATTGGCAAAGCTCTTTGCAAAAAGTCCATATTATTATCTTAAATTTGCAGATAGGGAAACAAACAGCAATAGAGTACATCAAAGGGTTTTTGACATTTTGCTGTAACTTACTACCAGTAACTAGTGCTAGTTTGTAGAAATTTAAAACTCTGTATTTAGTTCTCAATGTGCAGCAATGATGCAACCCTCTCTAGAAAGAAAATCATCACAGAGAAAACACTTTTAGCTCTTGGCAGGTTGCTCATGTTCTTGTAATATTTTCTGTGGCTAATAAAAAAGCCACATATTCACTGAGGGCCTGCTTCACAAAGGTTTTGAAGCACACATTTTAGTGGTATGAAAAGTACACTTAATAAGATTTTCAGTTTCAAAGTAGGCTTTTAGTTTCCATCATTTGGAGCAAGCATTCTGCAGAACCTGCACATGGGAAACAGATTTTTTCAGTTATAGGGAGAAGGCAGATTTGGTTTCAGAGTTCAACTAACATTGTGTTACCTCAATGTTCTACTATGATCTGTTAGATTTATCACAAGAAGCACTTGTAAATATCTGTGTTCTCTTCTCCACCTCTGCTAGGACTGCCAAGGTCACCCAAGTCTTACCTGTCTTAATAAACAACAAAGCTCTCAATAAAGCCAGGATTCTCCTACTTCAGGTCACCATTGTCCTTGCAAGACTAGAAAAAGTGGCTAAAGAATATCTTAAACCCTCCATTTGACAAATGAAGAAGAGCTTAGATCAGCTCCTGCCTGAGAGGAATATAACCATATTGCCTCACATAATAATGCTCGTCATTGAATTAATACTGTTTTGCATTTTGTATTTTAATTAATTAAATAAATCCACATACAAATTCTACGTAGGTGCCTGCTTAGATATTTTCAAACTGTAAGATGAAAGCTTTCAGTAGCTTGTATGACCATTTTCTGCCCTCAGAATTGTAGA
>VWYP01029215.1:0-38489 GCA_013400435.1 Pycnonotus jocosus | reverse complement strand
CACTTCTGGCTGGAGCTACTACAGCAATAGCCTTAAAACATCTTGGAGTGGAGTTACTTGCAAAGGTGTAATGAAGAGTTAGTTATGAAAGAAAACTAGTTATGAAACTTGATGATTCTTCAGTGTTAAGGGCTCTCTAGTTGACAAGCTGCTTTCTTTGTTTAACACTGACGACAGTTTGTTCCTTGGATATTTTTATAGGCCTTTTTTCCCATATGTTTCTTTTATTCAGTGGTGTAGTTCAGAGAGGATAGATTGACCAACCATTGCTGCAGGATGTTCTGGCTCAAGTAGCATAAACGTGTACATTTTAGGGTGAACCAACAGGGGTCATAATTGCATCTCTCCATGACACTTACTGAAAATAAATTCAGCAGACAAATTCACTGCCAGCAGAGTAGTTCTGTTCATCTCTTGTGAAGAAGTGAGATTTGCACTGCATGGCATTTTCCATTCAGGTATTTAAAGTTCTATCACATATTTCTGACCACAGCAAAGGTCATATGTAACTTTTAGTCCTAAGATCAGTGACAGATCTTGCCGAAAATCTAGCAGTTTTACAGAAAAATGCAAGACAAGACAGTGAATAAGTTAGTGCTATAAAACTTAAAAAATGAAAAAGTAAGAAAGAAATAAGATTGATTCAGAAAGCGTTGAGGGAAAAAACATAACCCACTTAATTGGTCCTTCTTCTGAGAATATCAGACTGAAGACCAAAACAGAACCAGACTGAGAATCCTGAATCAAGCCTTTGCTGAGGAGATTCTGAAATTGTTTTCATTAAGCTTATGGAATGGGATTATTTCTGTTTAAGACCCTAAAATTGTAATTCTCTTTTAAAAAGAGAATTAAAGAATCGTCTTTAAAAAGGCATTGGAAAAGTTAATGTTTTTGTTCATGTGTGAGAGTGAGTGATATAGTACTGAAAGCTGAAGTTTCCCTTAGAAGAACCTAAGAAGCTAAGAAAAAGCAGCTATAAAGAAGCCAAAACCTTTTACCTATAACCTTGTAAGGAACCTTTGGTCTTGGTGCAGTCATTGCTGAAAAGTTTTGCTGATACCTTGGGGGAGATAAATACAAAAATATGGAATATAATATATAAGAAGAAGGTTTGCTTCTCGGTGTATGACTAGCTATGGTGTTGCATATTGCCACACCACCATCCTCAGCCCTTTAATGCAGAAATGAAGCTTGCTTGCTTTAACTTGTTTAATCCTAATAAGTGGTTTATGCCCATCAACGTTTATAAGGTTATCCTCACAAGGATAAAGCAGCAAAAATAGCATTTTATAAATGAAACTGAGATTCACCTTCATAGTTTCTGAAATCAGAAGAATTTCTAGGTATTAGACACTAGGCATGACTTTGAGTAATTGATAAATAAGGCATATTTAGAGGAAAAAATTACCTAGAAGATGAATGTTTTCTTTTTCCACCAGGAGAAAGCAGTTCATAAGGTTTAGATGACAAAGTAAGATTTCTCTTCAGCTAATGAAAGAAAGGAACAAATGATTTAAGAACACCAAAATTTTTTCTACAAAAGTCAGGCATGCAGATATCACAATAAACTGTGAGGTCCTAGATGACAAAAACAAAGTGCAGAAATTATTCTAATTCTCCTTTCTGTACAAGAGTACACATTCTGAGAGAAAAAAATGCCTGAAGTAATTAAAGAAATTACTGCTCCAATTATCTGTTGTAAGAATTATGTGAAAATTGATAATAAAAGGCTTTAAATCACTCTACTTCAATTACACAGCAAGCAGGATATGATTATAGGAAATTCATAGTATGGTGATGCCAGTGAAAATAACTTTCTCTTTCTAAATACATTTTATGTAAGTAGAATCCACACTGCCATATCAGATTTTTACAACTCTGTGTGCAATATGACTTCTTTTTTGCAGAACTTGTGATGAAAGTGATTAGGCCTTGTTTGTTTGGAGCATTTTACTTCTGGTTCTGTTGGTGTTCTGATGTACTTAATTGTCTTTAGCTACAAGATATGCAGTGTCTTTCTTATTGGGTTTTCACAGTACCTTCATCAGAGAAATACAAAGGCCCCTTTGTTCTATATTCTTTCATGGTCCAGGAAGGCATAATTTTAATTCATGTGTGCCCCAAATGTTTCATGATCACTATGGTTTTCATAGAAATAGACGCAATCATAGATCTCAGGATTAGTCTTCCTTGGGAAGTCATGGTTGGAAAGATTTAGCCAACAGGTCTGTGTTTCTCTGGAAGATTTCTGTCCTGTGTTTCTGAGAGATAAATAACATAAATCAGTGCCTTTCCCCCAAAAATCAGTGGTTAGAATTCAGCCAGCCCCTAGGTCTGTGATTGCTTCTCAGGCAGAAAAGAAACACTTTAAAGAAGAAAATATGGTCAGTCATCGGATCTTTTATTTAATAAGATAGGTAATATAAAAGCACCACTGAATCTGTGGGTAGCATATTTTCTTCAGGCACACAAAAATTTGGACTTTCTGTGTCTTCACAGCACTTTTGTCTGTTTTAGTTTTCCATCTCTTGTCTTGTTTTCATCCAAGATACCGTGTAGTTTTATGTGGCCTAAAACTCAACAATGGGTTGTTCTGTATTATACACAATTGCAAATTAAGCTGGTAGAGATGTGTTAGCCAGTTTATTTCCATCAGTGGATTTAATATATGTAGCTTCTCCACAGAACTATTAAGAATCTGGAGGGCAGTTTTTCCAAAGGGTGTACCAAAACGTTGATTCTATGTTGGCTTTTAGGTCCAAAGCCTTTGGTGAAATGAACAGTCCATCCCCATGCAAATCTGTATTCTGCTATTCTCTAGATGTGCCCAAAAGATTGCTAGGGATTGGAAATGCTGTGATAGATTCTGTTAGTACAACAAAATCTGCAATCACCTGGGTCAATTCTCCAGTCTTTTTTTCACAGACAGTGTTCCTAATCCAGCAGACAGAGCAGCTCTTGTTTATACCCAACCTGAACAAGCTTTCAGCTAGAAATGAGACACAAAAGTGTTTGAATCCTGTTATAGTTCCTGATTTGCCATCCTTTAATGAGCTCAGAGAGTAGTTTATAATGTTGTCCTTACTTGCCTGTGACTCTGACTGTGGTGGAGGCCAGGAGTGAAAGCAGTGAGTGTTGTGGCACGTGGCTGGGCCACAGCGTGACTGCTTGGTGGTGTGTGAAGCTGCTCTGGATGCTGCAGCTGGGAGTGGCCAGGCATTCCTTTATCAAGGAGAAACACCAGCAAAACTCACCATAACTTTCTATAGCCTTAGGAAAGTAATTTTAATTGTGTATTGCTTTTTTAAACAGCCATTGATGTGACAACTGACTAGCACAGGTATGATATGAAGTGGCTTTTTGCAGAAATATTCAGGCAATTGGTCTTGTTGGAGCAGATGAACTCTCTAGATCATCAGTGCAGTTTGATCTCGCTTGTCAGGGTAGGTAACTTGATCTTGAGCCCTCAGTTTTTAAACTACACCAAAGTCTTCAAATTTTTTCATCCAGCTGTTTGCTGGGAGAGACTCCAGGTTGAGTTGACAAAATCCAGACAATCTGCAGGGTGAAAGGAGAGCCTGACTGTAGGACTTCAAAAGCCCTTGTCAGGAAAGGTCTGGGCAAAGGTGTGAAATAAGAGCACATCCTACAGATCAACTGTATTATAATAATAATAAAACCATAATTTACATTGCAAGATGTGTCTTTTTCACTGTATTTTTGCTTTGTAGCTAACAAACTATGAGATGGACACCTTTCAGCATGCTGTGGAATAAATATCACCACTTTTCCTCTGTGCACAATCAGATCCTGCTCTTGATTAATTTATTTTTATGCTAATGCCATGAAATTAATTCTAAGTGGTGTGAAATAAGACTTTGAGTGAGTATTTTCTGTTGGTTTGAATCTGTTGGGCATCTGGCAGTGTCCCCTGTACCTGTTTTTTTAATTAAGATTATGATTTTACCTGATCTTCTTAATTTTTGTCACGTAATTACTAAATCTTTGTGAACCAGAATGCAGAGGTTTTGACAATTCAGATTTAACTAGAATATTGAAAAACATGATTGGTTTGAGAGGAGATTTCTGTGATTGTAAATAGGAAACTTCAGTTTGCAAGCAAAATACTCTTGGCAGGAATTGAACAGTGGCAGATCTGATGATTCTGTCCCTTTCAATAAGCATGGTTTTGAACCAAAAGAGAAAAAAATTAACAAAACAAGCACACTTCAGGTAGTGCCATGGACATCCACAGCACAGTTGCAGGAATACTATTTATGAAGCATATTAAAAATGTACATACTGTCTGCTGTATGTACATAGATGTCTACTGTCAAACTGCCAGTAAATCAAACAGGAGGCAGACAGACTTTGGGAGTTCTAATCTATGTTTCTCCTCATTCTGTCCACACACCGTTTTAGAAATGGAAAGATAATTTAAATTTGAATATACAAGATTCAAATACATTTATTCCTTTAACTTTCTTGGTCAGCATTACAAGCACAAAAGGTTAGTGTAAAAGACCATGTATGGAACCCCATATAATAGAAAAGTAACAAATTCAGAAGATCCTGACTGGATCAAAACTCTCACTTGAAAGAGCCATGTTTACTGACAATTTGGCTCGAAACAGACTGCAATTATCCAAATCTCGGGTGAATATTGTGAAAAGAATCATGTATGTAATGTTCACTGAAGTTTCTACATGCTTGCAGAGTGATTGCAAAATCATGTTGAAACAGAAACATGTAGATTCTCAGAAGTGGGAGTTTTCCAGTTTATGGATTACTTCCAGACAGATTAACACTACAAAGCATATAATGATTTCCATTTTACCTTAAGTTTTCTTTTTATGACTAATTTAATTGTACTAAAATTGTATTCTAGGGAGCTGGGTTGCTTCCTCCTGGAGCAACCAGATCTTTGTAGATCCAGCAGTATGTGCACTACCTGGAAACAGATATATTTTGGGATGTTAAAGCCAAAAACATGCTAACCTAGAATTTAGCCACAGGAACTGAAGTTTTTCTATTAAATAAATGCAAATGCATATACTAGGGCTCAGAAAGTATTTTTGTTTGTCTTAATAGAATTTGTACCCAGTGTGTTTCATTACGAGGGCCCAGCTTCACTGAGCAAGTTCAGCTCTTAATTTCAAATCCCCTCTGTCTTGGGTAACTTCACTCAGCGCAAGGGTGTAGTTCTTGTTAAAAACTCTCCCCAGTCCTTCCCTTTGGTGTGCCTTTTACATTGAAGATGGACTGTTTGGGCTGGGCAGTACTGAAAGAAGTGGGATGTAGCAGCCCTCTTGTTGCTAAGTGCAGGTGGTTCTGACCACACTTCTTATTGAAAGCAGATAGCTGGAAGAGTGGGAACATCCCTCTCAGATACACAGGTGTGCCAGTCTCTGGAACAGAAGTATTCCTGCTGGGCTGGGTTTCCAGGGACATTTTATGATGTGTCTGCCAATGATATAGGAGGAAAAAAAAAAAAAAAAAAGGGCAGGAAAGCCTTAAGTTACAATGAAAGAAGTGCAGGTTCTGGTGGAAAAAATCATGAGAGGAAAGACCTCATCACTCACTGTCTTCAGCTTCTCTCAAGAGGAAGCGGAGAGCCAGGCACTGATCTCATCTCTCTGGTTGACCAGTGACATGACCTGAGGGAATGGCCTGAAGCTGTGTGAGGGGAGATTTAGTTTGGATATCAGGAAAAGGTTCTTCACCTCGAGGGTGGTTGGGCACTGGAACAGCTTCCCAGGGCAGTGGTCATAGCACCAGCCTGACAGAGCTCAATAAGCATTGTACAGTGCTCTCAGGCACATGGTGCGAGTCTTGAAGTTGTCCTGTGCAGGGCCAGGAGCTGGACTTGATGATCCTTGTGAGTGCCTTCCAACTCAGCATGTTCTGTGATTCTGTAATTTTATGACAGAGGCAGACTGTGTATTTGGGCAGTAACTGATGGCTAAAAGGATGCTTACAGCTGGGGGTAGTGGCATGATCTTGTGCTTGTGACTTCTGCAGTTAGAGACTGCAGACTTAGAGATAGCAGAATTTAATTTTTATTGTGGTGAAATGGAAAGGATGGATGAGGTTACTATGAGTTTCTCTTCTTTTGCTAATTGAAAGACCTTGCAGATTGTGATTTTGGCTGGTGTCCAAAATAAAATTTCTCAGCAAAAGTCTCAGAGAAATGTTTTGCACTGAAGCTCATCTGGCAGCTTACAGGTGAAAAAATACTTTTGTCATAGACTGTAAATGGGATAAAGAGGTGAAACACAGCTAAGAGCTCTACCTCAGTAGCACCAGTAGCTGCTTAGGCTGCCACACTCACTACTTCACCATGAATTCTCTCTTGCTTTTCTGCAGCTTTGATCTCCTATTACATCCACGTAAGTCGTTCCTAACTCCAGCACATCTCCTTTCCCCAATGCCTTATTCTCTTTGATCACAAGGGGAATTATATTTGGAGCTGCATGTTTATCTTAAATATTAATTAGGAGGCTGTTTTGGGAGGACCAGACTTTGCAGGGAAGAGCAACAGAGCCACTGCTTCTGCACTGGCAATGGTTTCTCTGCAGACATCTGGATCATAGCTGTAGGGACAAATCAGTAGTGTGAAAGGCAGTGTGAAATAGCAGACTGATGAAGGAAGGTGAGGACAAAGATTTTCTGTCTGTCCTCAGCTATGCCGTGAAGGACACAATTTCTCTAATGATCCAGACACTGAGAGCCAAAATGGAGGAGATTTAATGTCTGAAACCCTTCATTTAGGAAGAACAGTCTCATTTTGGTCTTTCTGCAACAGTTTTGTCTCTTAGCTCTGAAGGAGTTAAAAGTAACCTGGCACAGGCATACTCCAGATTGTCCAGAACACGTCTGGTGGTCTCTAGAATCCCAGCATATAGGGATGCTCTTGACTTCAGAGCCACAAATCTTAGATTTCTTTCATCTTAATGCCAAGCAGAACATTGTAGAAAAGTAGTTAAAAGCAGGTGTAATCAGAGTAAGACAGAAGCTGGTGTAGTCCTCTTTTTTTCTTTTCCTAATTTGAAGAAATCTCTTTATTTTGTGGTTGTAGATGAAATTTGGAAATCAGACCTGCTTTTCTGTCCACAACTCCATCAGGCGCACTTGCAGTACAGTGCTGGTTTCTTATCTGCAGGTTCCTCTGTAAATTTTCTTCTCTATTTCTTCATAAAACATTTTCTCCCTACCATTTCTTACCACTGCATCAAGTATAAGACAAACCCCTAGATGGCATTTCCATGTTTCATTTGATAAGAGGGAGTAACAGGCAGTGATGGAAAAGCAGAAAATGGTTATCTGAAGGATTAATATAGAGGCAGATGGTATGCAACGTCAGTTATGAGGACAGTGAGCCTGAAATACTGTTGAGTCAAATACGTAAAAATAAGACACTTTCTTTTGGGAATACATTGCCTTGGACATGATGTCTGGTTTCACATTGTAAAACTGAGAACATGTAACAAAATCCAGTTAATGGGTAAATAAAAAAAATTAAACCAGCACATTTTCATTTCTTTCTCTGTTACAATGTTGAGGAATTAGTATAACATCCTATGGGATGTAAAAAGCCCAAGTGCTGATTACATTAATTCTCATATAATCTTGTAAACCCATAGGTTCAGACTTGTTAGAGACATAAATAGTGGAAAAAATTTAAAAATCTTAGATGTTTGTTAGCTAACAAAACATAGCAGGAAGTATATTGTGATCCTTTACCTACAGCTATTGGAGGTACTGCTCTCAAAGGAGATTTGCTTTGTAACTTATTGAAATGAACCTCTATGTTGTGCTCAGTAGGAGATGTAAAACCTGAAAGAGCACAGTTAATTGCTGTAGAGAGGGCAGTCATACCCAGTAATCTGCTCCTAAAGCAATCAGCCCTCTCCATAACAACCAAGTTCTTTACAAACAGTGTCTCTGTTCCTAGTTTATAAGTGAGGAAATGGAGGAACAGAAGCTGACTGCTAGATTTTGCACATTACACTGGTGTAAAACTGATGGTTATGTTACCGCAGCCCATAGCTGCCAGCATACTCTTAGGGATGATGATTTTATGTTTTGAAACACAGTTATTTGAAAAGTTTGTGCCTCAATACCACCTGTATTGGTGGTGCCTTCCTTTAGACCCACTCCCTCTTTTTTTTTAATGTGTGAGTTTGGGCACTTTAATTGTTACTACTGTTTCATGGGAAAGGTGGTCCCACAGGATAGCAAAGGCTTTTGCTTTGGCCAGTTTTCTATGTTCTGTTCTCTGTCCCTTTCTAACGCTGTGGGAAACATCCTCTGTGGAGCAATACTCAGCTACTTTCCCAATATCATTCATTATTTTATGTGCCCCTACACGTTTTCTTATATTCTTCCTGCAGCCACTACCTGGAGAGCTCAATCAGGTGTTTCTTCCAGCTGACAATAAAGTCTGTGGAGATCCTGGTAATAAAAGAGTCACCTGGAGGGGAAAGGCAGCTGTGAAATAAGATGAGAGAAGGAAGCAGATCTTGGTGGGACAGGGGCATGATGAGGGCAGCTGCAGATGTGCTGATTCAGCATTTCCTCACTCTGGGCTGCGCAGGCTGGTTTCTTCTCTGCAGGTGGAGCTGTCCTTCAGGATCTCTAGGGTGCTGGAGGTGGGGAGGCAGTGAATCTGCAGCCTTTCTGCCCGTGTGATGAATCCTCTGCATTATACAGCCAACTGACTGCAGTGAAATTTATTCAGGAGCTGCAAATCAGCATAGTAACAGCCACAGTTGAGATTTGTCAAACATTTTCCCTTCTGGGAATTATTGTGACCACTTCTAAGGTGAATTCTGTAACTGCCATTATCTGTAGCAGATTCTTTGTGTATTTAGGCAAGGAGAAGTACTAGGAAATGTTTTTTTTTGTTGGCTTCTTACTAAGCCAGTCAAGTTTGATTGAGTTACAAGAAATGAAGAGCAAGCGTTTCCTGTCGGTTGTCTTATGGTGTAGTTGCAGTTCAGATTAAAACTTTCCCAGTCCCCTCCTTACAATTTGCTTCTTGTTTCATAGGTGATTTTACTTCCAGAATTTCTTAAGTTTTGAGAACTGATACTTGGAGCACTCGCTAATGCTTTCTCATGTAATGTTGTTGATGAAGTAGCCACATATTAAAGATTTTAAATCCATGTATTTTAAAGTTAGCCATATAAATCCATACTGAAGTACTCAAACTGTCACTTGTGAACGCATGTTTTGTGCGTGTGTATCAAATGACTGTTAAGTACCTAGATTTAGATTTTTAAAAATTTATTTATTTAAGGATTCTTTTGCCCTCCTGAATGTTACATAGACATACAGAGTAGTGGTGCTAAATTATTTGACTCAAAAAACAGCAAAAGGTGACTTCATTAGTAAGTCTTGAGATGAGGATAAGAGGAACAACTTAAAACTGCATAATTACTTTTGACACTAAGGTGATTAAAAACTCATGAAGTCTTTAAGCTTGAGCTTTTACATTGCCACCCTAAGCCAAAGATACCTGACTTTAAGCAAGTTCAGAGAAGGTAAGAGACATGGGGCAGACTCTTTCTTACACATCATGAGTAACTAAATACCATATAATTGGTTATAGTCTGACTAGAAGAACCTTATTTCACACAGTGGGATGCACAGATATCTGGAATTAAATCAGTTGACCTAACTTTAGCTTGTGGTTTAGCAACTGATGGCTTGCACCATCTATTTATCACTGCTCAAATCAACTAAGATGCATCTCTTTAATAGCATTTATGAGGATTCAATATGTGTATGCACATTGGGTAATTTCATGAACAGACTGGCATAAAAGAGACAACAGATCTGAATTAACAAAGCCGTTTTGCTTTTTCCAGAGCTACAACTTTCACACTTGGTGCCCCTAAAAAAGCAGTTGTAAATGGAGCCAGATATTCCATTTTGGTGGTTCAGGTTAATGTCTTTGGAAGTTCAACCTCTAATTTAATACATTCTTCATTTTGTTGAGTAAGGCAACTTTATAGCCTCATTTTAATTTTGGATGTGGTTTTGTGAATCATATTTATTTTCTTCATCAATACGGAGATCTGGTTCTTCTGGTAAAACTCCCTGTTTTATTTTACTTTTAGGAAAGGGAAAGGTGGAAAGAGGAAAGAAGGCAAAGTGAAAGAGAACTCAGCATGTTTTTGTACAATGTGGTTGCTAAAGCTTTTTCTTCCTCTGGTTTAAATAAGATCCAAGGTCCTGTATGCAGTGTTAATTCACAGTCTGGATTCAGATACTGATGTCTAAGAAGTGATATATAAGTTAAAATCCTTACCATCAGTTTATTATAGCTTAAACACAGAGGTATTCCCTTGCAGCTACTTACAGCCTTTCTACAAAATTAATCTAGAGAGTGGGGCAGTGAGGTGTATTACCTTCAGTTATAAAGTTGTACTGGCCCCACTGCAGCACCTGACAGAGGTTCTGCAGGTGGTGATGGTCAACTTTTATTTCTATGGATACTTAGAATTTTAGTTTAAATATATTGAGACCACTAGAATTTGATCTTTTGAGTCAACCATCAAGCAGACAAAGGTTATAACTTTGGATTGTTTTGGAGTATCCACATAAAGGAGCTCTGTAGGATTCTAATTTGGTAAAATTCAGAGATGTATGTTTTAGGAGAACTAGAAAAAGTATTACCTTCAATTTTTGGTTTCCTCACTAAGCTTATTGGGTTTATTTCTGAAATCTCCCTAGCTGAATTTGTTACTAGGATTTTAGTTATGTCTTAACCTGACTTACCATGCAATTTCAAAGAAATGCAGAACAGTTCTATTCCAAGTACATTACTAAGATTCCTTAGAAATTTTTAGAAATTAACTAAACTGTCTTAGGTTAACTAGATTGACTTCAGCGGCTGCCTTTGAAATCTATCTAATTTTTCTGCAGTTCAGTCTAACAAAAAAACATACAGACCTTAAGTATAAGATTAAAGAATCCTAGAAAAATGCTCCAAGAAAATTTATCTTCTGTAATTTACTTGAGGACTAGCAAGTGGTGACTCACTGTCAGCTGTAAAGTTGCTGTGTCCAGATGCCACTTTTTAAAGCAGGCATAAGAGAGAGCAGCAGAAGTCCTGTGCTAGAAAGCATCTTGAGACAATTATGTAAATTCCTGTCTGGGCTCATATAATACAATAATTGGAAACACCATATTGCATTCAGCACCACACTACCAAATAACAAACATCACTATATGCCATTATTCCCAGAAAAATGGATTGATTGATGGATTGATTAATTGATTGATTTTAACAGCTTTTCATTATTGTATTTAGAAAATATTTATCAAGCAGAAAAGAGATGTGAGCCTACACTGCAGAAAGGGTGTTGAAATCTCATTATGTTTTCACTTGCTTTTGTTTGACAACTTGCTTTTCTCATGTCAGGAGGTGAGAATGGGCAGTCCAGTTCACTGATTTTTTTCTGGCTACTGAACCTTTAACATGGAAGCTTCAATTATAGCAACAACTGCTGGAGCTGAAGAGAGAGAGCTGCAGTCAGCTCTCTAATTCTGGTTGTGGACTACATGCTATAACAGATGATTCAAGTTGCTAGCCATCTTTTGTTAAACAAGGATGCTCTGTGTCAAATACCTAGAGCTTTTTATAGATTCTGCTCCTCCTTTGACTGTCATGATGCCCTTTAAGTCAAAGGAAAGCACTGGGAAACTCACCAGGCTCTCAGTGAGCCATCACCTCTTGCGTGAATTACTCAGAAGCCTGGTTTTCAACAGCATATGTTCCCAAGCAAGACAAGGAAGTTGTCAGGCTCAATCACTAATGGACTTAGGCCATTGAGGAAGAGAAATATGTGAAAAGAATACCAGAAACCATTTCTCCATAGCAAGTAGCCTTTTTAAAATGTATTCTTCCTGAAAAAAAAAATGTTTAAAGACTTCTAGTTCATCTGAAGCAAGCTTGAGTACATGATCGTTGACGGCAGCAGGAGGATGGACAAATTCTTATGTCCTGCCATGGGGTGTGGGAGAACTAACAAATGCTCCATTGATTTCTCTAAGAAAAATTAGTGATCTGTCTAATGATTTTAGAATTCTGATAAAAACACAATAATGGATTGTGCCCCAAATACTTTTGAATAGGAAGGTATGCTAGAATGTGGTTTTTTTCCACTTTGCAGAATCATTATGAATTCATGGTTCTAAAGAAATTAAAGTATGCAATTACAAAAGATACTTTTTACTAGTAAAGCCTTCAGAAATATTTGTACTGCGGAAGACATGGAACTTTTATCTCTTTCTGATCCTAAGGGAACTAAACATGCTACAGTTGCCATGATTTAAGAACAAACTTATCTTTACAGAAAACGTGTATTTTCTTTTAAATATCATTGTTGAGTGTGTCCACAAATGCAGTATTGACTCCCTGTGCAAAGAAACACCATCAACTGGACCAGTTTTTAAGTGTTGTCTCAAATTAAGATGGCATAAAATTCCTGAATACTCAATGATTCTGCAAGGAAAAAGTGATGCTTTGAGACACTTTCCCGTGCAGTGTATGATACCAAAACTAAATAGCAAAGATCATGTGCAAAACTTGCTGTGAACAGTGTTAAAATAGATTGATTTTTCCATCCTGGTGTGGTCAGAATGCCATCCAATACTGTAAAGGCAACACAACTGAATTTCTCACTGCCATAGTTTAAGACATTATTTAAAGGGGAGGTGGGGGGAGGTTTATTGTTACTCCAAGATACAATTCAGGAAATATAAGTATTTAGTATCACCAGAATGTCAAATAGTTGTTTACATGCCTGGTTTTGAAATTGTCCTGAATATTTCTGCTAGAATATCACTTGACTGGCAAGTTCAACTCGGAAGCAATTGCATGGCTAACCATGTGTGGAAAAATAATTTTAAAAATCCATTTCATGGTGTATGCCCCAATTCGTATTGGCAAATAATTAAATTATTTCACACTTCTGTTTCCTTAATGCATATGGAAAATATGTTTCATTATTCTCTCTCTTCTTGATATAATTATCTTTCACTAATTAAATTATATGGTGCAAATGATCGACTAGATGTTTTATGCACTCATTTAGCTTCATTTTTAGCTCTTTTTCAAATAAATAAAAAGTGTTTCCTTCAACATGAAATTTTGAAAAGTGATAGTCTTCAGACCTTTGTGAGGTAGAAAGTACAATTTACTCAGTTTCATCAATTATACATTGTCATATATTTTAATATTTAAAAAAAAAAAAAAAAAAGATTTCCTATCTTCAGAAATTCAAAGTTCCAAATAATGATTTCTTTTAACTTCCAATCAAGTTCCAGTTCTGCACATTCATCCATCACAGACTTTACTTCTATAACTATAGCCACTGATCCTTAAGACTCAACTACGCTAAATTGCTTTTTTGGGGACAATAAAAGCTTTTCGCAACTTGTCCTTTTTGCTTTCTTGCAAATTTTCTGCAAGATGGACTTTTTTTCCCTCAAAGTACTTACATATTAATTGTGGATTTTCTTATTTGTGTGGGTTTGTGCCTGAAAGACACATGCATATGTATAACATATAACCATATATACACACACATTAGGCCAACATTTTCTAAGATGCATCTACTTTTAAAATGATATTTTAGAACACAGAGTTTCTGTTTTCTTTTTGTTGCCTTTTCTTTTTATTCCTTTCAAAGTTCTTTTTGTGGTAATTTTCTTCAATAGAGCACAAAACTTTTTTCCTATTATTTTCTCACACAAGGATAGACTTATTTTAGTGACAGGTAGCTCCTTTATTAGAACAAAAATGTTTTTGTTGTCTAATTATCTTTTCTTTGAGTTAATATTTCAGAGTTGTAGCAGTACATTTTTGACAAGGAGTTTGGTTCTCATTATTCTTGTATTTATTATGGAACATAAAAGATATTTGCTCTGTCATCAGTGTTTTTTTCATAGCTGCTTGCCTTCCACTTAACCTTCAAGGTTAATTAACTCAAAAGGCACGTCCAAAAAATTACTGTTGATGTGTGTTCAAAACCTGGGTTTCACTGAATGGGAGAGATTGTTCCATAGAACATCTGTGATGTAATTTGTTTTCCATGTATTACATAGCACTAAAAAAGAGTCCTCGAGACGGAGAAAATAATTTAAGACTCATTCAGAGTTTCATTTTCCTTCATGGCAGGGCAGCATGTGCCATGTTGCTTGCCCTTAATCAGGGCTGCCAGTTTGAGATAAATGATAATTTGTAGGAAGCAGTTAAAGTGAAACATATTTTTTCATTTCCTTCCCTGGTCTCTTCCTGCAAAATACTAAGGTTACTCTTTTTTAGACTTTTTGTGGAAAAGTTGGTCAATCTTGAGTTTCTTGTTGCCCTTAGTCTTCTCTCTCAAACTGATTGCTGTACAGGGTGTTTGCCTCCCTTGGTAATTTGTATGAAGTGAACATTATGATCTGCAGCCCAGCTGCTGTGCCAGGCCCTGAAATGCCAACAGTTCCTGTCCAAGAAACTGACAAGAGTAAAAGACACTTCCACACTGCAGTGTGAAATTACTCTTGATTTACTTCATCAATAGGATGCCTTGTGTGGTTCAAAAATCTGTCACAATGGGATTCATAGGATCAGACATGTGTGATATTCTGCTGCCTTTCCATTCCCTGTGTGCTCCATCTGACACTTCTTTTTGTTCTTTTTCCTATTCATGCAGTCACCTAATGCTGGAGACAAAGATGACCAAACATTGACGGTAGGCAGCAATTATGCATCTGAGCATTTGTTTCTCAGGAGGGTGGTGAGGCAAGCCTTACATTAGTTTGGCATGCATCAACGTTTTTCTAAATTGCTGGGATTCCTTTCTCCTCCTATACTACTACAGAGTTTAAATAATTTATTTCCAAACATAAAGCAGTGAATTAATCTTCTTTACTGGTTTCTATAATTTATTATTTTGTATGTGTATGACACCAAAGATTAATCCATGTATTATTGCCAAATGTTATTTTCTTCAGTGTTGGTTTTTTCCCTCTAATTGGATTTCAGGGTCTTTCTAGTCAGTAGTTGGTTGGCTCTCACTGTCCTTTTTATTGAAACAAACCAACAGCCACAAAACACTCCTACTCTATGAGATATATACAGTGCATCCATTATTGTACTAGATAATTGCATGGGGAACAGAATCTCAGGGTATATTTTACGTTTCATTACAAGCATGCAAAAGATGTTTGTGCATTAGATTCATTGCTGTAGATGTCTGTATTGCCTGGCCAGACTCTCAATCTCTTTTTGCTATGAGACTTCAGTGGATTGAGCCAAAGTGAGGAGCATGTTTCTGATTGAGTGCCATTAAAAAGTACTGTCTGCCCTTCTTCTCCATGATTTTCATCATATGCATATTTGCAATGTACCAAAGAAATAAAAATTATGACTTACTTCAGGGATTCAAACCAAAGGTTCTACAAAGAGATAAATTATTAGTTCTTCCTGATGCAGGTGTGAGGTTTTCATTTTCTTAACACTTTATTAGTTTTCACAAAGAAGGATTCTTTTTGCCCTGTTTTTTCCCAGAGTCCTGGGAGACTAATGGCTGTTTTGACAATCCATTCCCTCCAGAGAAATTGTCTATACTTATGGCAATGGGTGATAAAGTCTATGCCTTAACATAATCTGCTATAGGCAATAGTTTAAAATGTTTCATTATCCAGTGAGGTGTGAGATTAATTCGTACTGTTTCAGACATCTTTCCTCAGTAACAACAAAAACCCCTTAAATTCTTCTCCATATTTTTTACCCTAGACCAAGCCCCGTCTCCAGCGAGGAGGAAGCTCTGCATCTCTCCACAACAGTCTAATGAGGAACAGCATCTTCCAGCTCATGATTCACACACTTGACCCACTTGCTGAAGGTATGCCTATTAATTTTTATTTTCTTTGCTTTCCTGATGCAAAAGCAAACAAATGCTTTATATTTTCTTTCTTTCCATGAAACTATTTTTTCCATTTCTCTTGCTTTCATCAGTCTTTTCTGAATGTGTCTGGTTTTTCTGAGAGAGTTCTGCACTTTTATGGTGTGATATGCATACTCCCACCAAGACTTTCAACTTAGGAAATGTATTCATTGCCGTGAAACTGAAACTGATCATTTGGTCGATGCATAACTACTGATTCTCTTCTCTTCTGGCTTCAGCAGAAATGTAGAAGTTACACAAATGGTATCATCTTGTAGTTTCATAAAGATTTTTTATTTTGTTTTCCTCTCTGGTTTTGATTTTATTTTTAAGAAAGTGTCATAATGGTGGATAGTTTGTCATATGCACTGTAGAAAAGAATGAGGTTCTGTTTATTTGACTTCAGGTTGTTTAATGCTGACATTAAAAAAAATGCAGCCGATGTACCTCTGTGTTACATGTATGTAAAGGGTTTACTTGCTTTATCCAAGTGTGGCATGATATTTTACTTCTTTCACAAATTAGCAAGAAGACCACTGCTTTGATCTGAGAAGCTGGCAGGAAAACCATATTCGTCTTGTAAATGTGGGGTGATCTGACTCTCAGATTCTAGTAGAAAAACCAAAAAAATTCAAGACCATGTGTTACTTGGTGTGTGTGTGTCTGTAGGACTTCTCTTTCCTGCAGTAATAGATGTCTTGAGAAACAGCACTTGTGAAGGAATAAGGAAGTATTAGAGAGACCTAAAATATTATAGACAAACCTTTCAAACTTCAGTGAACAAAAACTGTTTATAGCCCTTCACATGAACATACATGACAGATTGAAGACTAGACTACAAGAAAGCTAGAATTCTTGACTGGAGCACAATTTGAACCTAATGTAAATTGAGAATAAGTATCTCTCAGATATTTTTCCATTGCTCAGGCTTATTTCCCTTGCTTCCCATACATGGCTTGTTCAGTGTTCAGACCTGTACTTTTCTGCTGTAGTAAGCTTGCAGTATGTAGTGTGATCCACAGGCTTCCCCCTTCACCACAGTGAAAGACAAAAGGGATTTGGCATCTGAAATTCATCTTGGGAGAGACAAAACCCTACATTTCTGAAAATTAGGTATACTTATAATTAAGTTTGTCATGTAACACAGTCCTGGTTTTCATTATGTCAGTAAAACGATTGAGATCAGTGTGGATTGATAGAGATGTTCGCAATGCATAGATCTTACTTAAATTAATCCAGCATCATTTTCTTCAGGATTTCTTCACACATAATGCTTCACTGTTTACAGATTTCTTTTTCCTTTCCAAAGTCTTATATTTGTCCTGGAAGCAATAGTCTTTTAAAAAGTGGGAATAGAAATACATTGTGGCCTTCAAGTAAGTGCAAGGCAGTAGCCGTTTCATTATCTGGACATTTCATTAAAACTAACACAGAGTTAAATTTACAAAGGGGAAAAAGAATCTACCTCCATTTACAGTAAACACTGTATTTTAATGCAAAACTTTTATGGAGAAATGGCCAAAAAACCTGCTGGAAAATAGCCTATGTGTGTGCAGATATTTAAGTTGGTATATTATATAAAGAAGCCAGTATTTTAAGCTTCTGCTGACTTTACAGAATTCAAATTTTAGTTCATGAGAGCATGAAAGTGCAATTCATTCAAAAATTTGTTTTTGCACATGGAACTCTGTTTTAGCTTTTTATAAACAGACTTACGACTGTAGGAAAAATCTGAGAAAAATGCATCCATGTTTCTGTCACACATTATTAACCTTTTCTGAGGCACCACCTTGTTTGTACAGAGACTTGGCTTTCAAGACCTTTTGCACTGCAGGCAGTTTGGAGGGCAAACATGAGGAATATTGGATGTCTCCAATGTTGTTTTCCGAGATTTTAAGCTTTTAAGTGTCCATATTAATTACTCTTTATTCAGCTTATTCTATTAACTTCCATGAAAGAAAAGGTGTTTTTATTTGATGTAAATACTGTGTCTGGTCAAGGCAGGTAATACTAGTTAATAAATTTGGATGTCGTTGTAGTTTAATCTTACATTCACTTAAAAAGTTTGTGTGAAAATTGATGTGGGTAACTACTGTATTCAATATTAATTATCTACTTGGATCTGTATGAACCTCCTACAAAATTCTCCCCATGTTTTTGTGTTTTAGTCTGTGTATAATGACCTTGAAGAGCCAAATTGATGCATCATCTTTATTTTAAGTCTTTTGGCAGCTAAGCAACTTTTTAAGCTGATAGCATTTAAATATTACAGATTGAAAGAAATAGTATTTATTAAAAGTGTCTGAGAAATGCATTCCTTTGCGGTATAAACCCATTATTTGGGGAGGTGTAGAAATGTAAAGGATTACCTGGTGCCTTCTCTGGCCCTTATGGCTCTTTCTAATTTACATGTCCTTTTCTCTACCAAAAAAATCTCAACAGTTTTGAGTTTTGTGTAAGCAAAGAAAATTAGTTCTGCTGCACTCATGAAATGAATGATGATGGACCTTCTGCATGATCTGTGAGGCTGAAGCACTTCTTCCAAATCATTTGATGCAAGTATGGATCATACTCAAAGGAACAGCAGAAAGATGTTATAAAAATTTTTCAGTTTTACTTAGTCAGCTTAAATTTCCTTAGTGTTTCTGCCAGATGATGACTTAGATCAATAGGTCAAAAACATTGCATCATTTGCTGAATTTGCTCGATTTGCAGAAAAAGAACAGTTTATGAAAGCATTAAAAAGTGTCGCTCTCAAAGTAAAAAGTCTGAAATGTGTCTATCAAAGCTAACATGTACATGGGGACTCTGGCATCCCCTGCACTTGGGCATACTCTCGACATCCTCTTCCTCCTTGTTGCATTTCCTTTTTCCGTGTTTCTCTAGCGTTTACTTCTTTGCCTGTCTCACACTGGATCTCACTCACCTGGACCCACCTTCTTTCAGTCTTCTCCCATAAGATGGCTGCCTCAGCACCTGTTGTCTTTCAGGATTGCTGGGTCCATTAGTCAGACCACTTCCCAGTCAGACACCAGCAACACTGAAGGTGTTACAGCCAAGTGCACTGAATTTTGGAAAAGCACGAGTAAAGTCTGGGAGCTCTGTCCTTGATTCTGGAGGGCTTCTAGGTCAAATATTGCCTTTAGAAGTTATACTTCTAATTTTTGCACTGCTGCTGAGAGATCCAGCTTTTCTTTCTCTTTAAGTCAGTAATAAAGTTCACTGTCACTTGGAATTGTGGGGATTTTGCAAAGGTGACAGAGAAGTCCTGTCTGCATCGTCTTGGTAGCAAAATCAGTACAGAATGTATAAACAGGCCACGTGACTATTAAAGATCAGCTTGACCTACACACCATTATTACTGCATTAACATTCAGTGTATTTATAGAAAACCAGCTCATCAAATTTACTTCTGAATAATTCATTTGTGAAGTCAGAACCAACCTCTACCGCAATTGAAAGCATCTTAAAAATGCACTTGATTGCAAGTAGGATAACATGAAATGAGAGAGTAAGATTTACTTTCCACAAAATGTGGATAAGCGGAGCAGTCCCAATATACTATTACACACTTGTGAGGCTGTCCTTCTTTTCCTTTTTCATATAAATGTGGTTTTGGATGGCTTGTGGCTGTCTTGTGAAAGCCAGCTTGCAAACTCTCCAGAATCAGTAGGCTTGCAAGGTGTTCAGCCCACCTCTGACAGATGAGTAATATCTGAGATCAGTGGGAGCTGCTTGATATTTGGCTCTTTGTATATCAGGCAGGTGTGCAGTCGTGCTGTGGATTTAACAGTCTAGACAAGGAAGGCTTCTCCCCTTCAAAATCTTGGTCTCAGCATAAAGCTTCTAAGAAGATAAGAGTTCAGCCACTCTAACAGGTACATGTGTAGGATGTTTGTTAATGAGACGTGAACTTTACATTACAGCTGAGTCATCATCATTCATTAAAAGTATATCTATATGACATTAGGTTTTTGTTTGCTTTTATCTTATTACAGAAATAATGACCTTGATAGAGATCATTTCCTGAGGATTAAGATTAATGACTGCCTGTGTTTCAGGCTATCATCAACTCTCAGCCAGTCATTAATCCCCAGGAAATCCTATGCCATATTTGCTTCTGCTTAAGTCTGGCAATCCAGCTGGTCTGTTCATAACAACATTACCCGTATGAACAAGGATGGCATCATTTGACCTGCTGTGTTGGTCAGGTCCCAATCCAAAATCCAAGCAACCTGAATGTAAATCATGAGAATTACTGATCTTTTGTAGCTGTTTTCTTCTGAGTCCTGTACCTTGGATACCTTTGTCCTAGTTCTGACAGGCATATTCCTGGGTTGTGAAAATGTAGGTTTTACAAAGATCTCTACATTTTTTAATAGATGATGGCTGTTGTTGTGCAGTGGGAGCAGGGCAAGGATAAGATGGTAAGTATTTTTTATGAAAGTGTGCCATGAATAGTAATCCTGCCCTCTCCCTATGAGCTGTAGGTTGCTTTAAAGATGATTCCTTCAGGAGTGTGGAGGGAGCCTTTTCTCTCTGGAGATACTCTGTTGAACAGGGGAGATACCAGTGCTAAAGTGCAGATTTAGAACACCAGTGCACTCTGGGGCTACATTGTTTTTCTTGCACAGCTTTATCAAGATACAGGAAGAATGAGATCTTTTCATTATGATAACACCCCTTTTCTGCCTGCTGGTAAGGTGCCACAGGCCAGCAAAACATCTCCTACAAGTGAGGATTTGGCTAGTTGCTGACTTCCTTGCTCCTGTGTGACAAGGCTATAACTCATATGCAAATGCCATCTCTGCATGAAAATGAGTGTGATATAAATCTCTGAAATGGCTTAGTCCCCAGTGAGAAGTAGGTATCTTTGGCAATTTTCTCCTATTCCCATCTTGAGTCCTATTTCCAAAATGGAAAACTACAGGATGTACTTCAGCAGAAAATGAATTGTTTATCTTACATGCTGTACTTTCTTTCGAAGATATAAATATGGTGCATGTTATTGGTGAGAGAAGTAACCTTCTGTTACATAAAGCTGAGATTAAAATTCTGTCACTTCCTTCACTGAATGCAGAAAAATACAGTACTGTCACTGTTCTGACAAAAAAATAAAAAAAAGAAAAAAAAAAGAAAAAAAGAAAAAAAGAAAAAAAGAAACCTGCATTCATACTTCTCAGAAAAATAAAGAAGAATCCTCAAAGTTTTTGACATAGTAGTGAATTATTTGTGATGGCTTGGTAGATGCTGTTGTGTTCCTACATATTGGTCTTAAGAATTTTCCAGTGTTTCCATTCACTGCAAACTGTTCTGCTTCATTTGTTGCTGCCAGTTGAGTACTTTCCTTAGATGTCATGGAAACTGTCAGCTCACTTCAAAGACATGTGGCAGAGGTTGGGTAACCTTTGCCTGCATGGTTACTCAGCAGCCTCTCAGCTTTCGTCTCATTTTCCACAAAAACTTACGTTCTTACCCTTCCCATGGCCTAGGTGAGCTGCACCATCATGTCTGTGCTCACTGCCACTGGTCCCATTGGAAACCTTGTTTGCCTGAAGCTGTTTATTTGCTATATCCTCAGAGAAGTAAGGCCAGGCAGCTTACACCAACTCATGGGTAATGCTCAGTACCTGCATGGCTGGAGTAACCTGAGTGTTTCCACTTTCCTCATGTCCAGAACATGGGTCTTAGAAGTCTTTTTCAACTTCAACCATTCTTTGATTCTGTGATGCTGCCAGAGTTGAGTGCACTTCACAGAATCACAGAATCAGAGAATCACAGAATGACAGAATGCACTAGGCTGGTAAAGACCTTTGAGATCATAGAGTTCAACCTATGACCTAGCACCTCTTCATCAACTAAACCACGGCACTGAGTGCCACATCCAGTCTTCTTTTAAATACCTCCACACACAGTAACTCCACCACCTCTCTGGGCAGACAATTCCAGTGTCCAATCATTCTTACAGTGAAGATTTTTTTTGACATCTAACCTATATTTCCCTTGGCTCAGCTTGAGACTGTGTCCTCTTGTTCTGTCAGTTGCTGCCTGGAGAAAGAGACCATCCCCCAGCTAACTACAGCCACACTTCAGGGAGTTGTAGAGAGTGATAAGGTCACCTCTGAGTCTTCTTTTCTCCAGGGTAGACAACCCCAGTTCCCTCAGTCATTCCTCACAGGGTTTGTGTTCCAAGCCCCTCTCCAGCCTCATTGCCTCTCTGGACACGCTCAAGCATCTCAATGTCCTTCCTAAACTGAGGGGCCAGAGCTGGACACGGCACTCGAGGTGTGGCCTCACCACTTCCTAGCACCATGCCAGAGAAGAAAGAAATATATCTTCAGAACTATATAAGCACAAAATATGTTATTTAACATGAAGAAATATGCAAATCTAGACAAAATTAATAAAAGTAATTTTGTGTATTATTAACTATCTCTGCTTGAAATCCTTCATCATTTTGAGCACCCTTTAGGCATACCCATAGGCCTGCAAGGAAGCTGACCATCCTTCTTCTTGCACCCTTGTTCTTACCTAGCTTGTCCTTGGTTCCTCTTCTGTCCCATCAAGAAAAGACAGTCCTCTGAGCACAGTGTTCAGACCGTTTTGGCACTCCTCTCATCTGCAGACTGAACGGTTTGCAAGGGATTTCTACCAGAGAAGATGGGGGCTCCCTGCTGGGCTTGCATACATATTAGTAGCTGTTACTTGTTACACAGTGTCTTCTCTTTAACTCCTTGGCATGGTATTTCAGTCTGATAGGATGGTGTGAAACCACTGGAAAGGACAATTAGGCTAACCTTCAACGTGTAGCGTCATGTCAGGCAGATACTCATACTCTTTTTAAGTGTCTGCCTTTTACAAAATTGATGTGGTTTTTCTCATGTAGATCGAAAGAGGCTTCTTGCATTACAGAATCCAGCTGGTCCAATCCCCTGCTCAAGCAGGATCAACTCCAGCAGGTTGACTATGACAGCTTCCAGTCATGATTTGAAAATGTTCACGAATGGAAACTCCACAGTCTCTTTGGGAGACCCATTGCATTGTTTGCCCATCATGCCAATACATGTCTAGATGGAATTTTCTGGTTTTTAGATTGTGTCCATTGACTCTTCCCATCAGTGGGCACTTCTGAGAGAGGTCTTGTTCCCTTTTGTTCTTTCTGTCCCATCAGGGGGTTACACACAGGGATAAGATCTCCCTGAACCTTCTTTCCTCCAGGCTGAACATTCCTAAGTTGCTCGGCCTCTCCTCCTATGAGAGGTGCTCCAGTCCTCTCATGATCTTTGTGGCCCAGTTCTGGACTTGTTCTGGTATGTCTATGACTGCTCTCTGTTGGTGGGCCTGGTATTTAGCTAACAGCTAAATGAGTTAGGTGAAGCAATGAGGCACATCATTCTCCAGCAAGGTCTTGTTTCACCTTTCTCTATGTTTCAGTTACAGTAGAGACCACCAAAAATGTGTTCCTAATTTAGATAGCTGAGGTTCCATGATAATTTAGATGAGTTGAGTATTTTTAAAGTATCTCCAATATAAAACACCCCACACTGCCAAAGTTCAGCTGATTTTTTTAATATGTCAATCATAAATATATACTGACAACCGGAGAATTAGACATTCAAAGTCTGAATTATTTTACTGAGTGGATCTATTTAGTTTACATACAGGGAGCATTTCAATCTTGTCATACTTTTGGAACCTAGGTCTTGCTTTTTCTAGATAACAGAGGTTGCCATGACTGCCATGACTATAGAGTGAGTGGGCTTGAAACTTTTTTCCTACCCAGAGATTTTAAAAATTGACTGTGTTTTTGTTATACCTAACTTTGTGAGCAATGAAGATTGCAAATTTCTCTCAGAAAGAGTAGTTCAGTGGGAAAATTCTTTGTTATAATGATCTCCAGCTCTGTAGCAATAAATATCAGATCTGCTTAACTTCAGAGGTTCACAAAATTCAGAGAGAAGGCACACATGTTCATTGTTGTGCTAGTTTCATTCAATGAATTTCTAGGGTGTTACATAAAATTGAAGCACAGGTCTCCGTTTAAAATCAGTATTGATCTTTGTAGGTGGAAAAAAGTAACAAAAGTTTTCTAATGCCCTTTTAATTTAGTTTTGAATTTGAAATATAATATTTGTAAAATTTTTTTGTCATTTTTCACAACAATTTATTTCTTCATGCCCTGTTTTGATAGTTTTAACTAAAATCTACTCAAGTTGTACACTGTAGGCAGAATTCTTGTTTCTCTTCTCCATAATATTTTCCAGTGATGCCCTGTTCTTCAGACAACATGTTCTTCTTGGGATTCCCTACAGGGAATCTATGGAAGACATGAATATTTAAATACGGCCATGATCCAGCACAGGGTACAGCTGTTCTAACTATGTATTTACATGCTTAATGGCTTTAGCTTCCTTTTAAGTTTTTTCCTAACTCAATATTTATTTGTTAAAAATGTGAACAACAAAGAACATAAATAATGTATAAACCTCTACAGGTCAGGGAATAATAATGTCTGTGAGGGGCTTTTCATTGAGCCTGAAAGTGGGAGATTTCCTTTAGTACAGTTTGCACATGGCAGATGACTTCATCGTCCACAGGTTGGTTGGATTTTATGAGAGGCTAGTGAAAGGAAGGTGTGCTGTCCTTTTGTTATTCTCCTTGGGTATGCTGGAAAGCAAAACAGCTGAAATTTATTAGGTTGGAGTTGTAGGTTTCCAGACCCTGCAGTGCCTGGCCCAGCAGACACTCAAGGAAATACTGATCCCACTAGAATCAGTTGTTGAACTTCCAATATCATCGGCATAGTGAGGTTTTTGCTTCTACACCTTGGAATTCCTATTTTAATGAATATTTGAAAATTGTTTGAAGATAAATACCATCTTTAAAGTCAGCAGGAATTGTGTTTGGTCCAGGCCAAGTAAATCTTGTTGTATTGGTTTGTCTTTTGGTGTTACGCCATTATAGAGGATGTTTGGCCCGTGTCTTCAAGAGTTGATGGCAGATGGAACAAAGGTATCTTATGAGGGAAGAAGAAACAAAGCTCTCAGGAACAAGAAATCTCACACTTTTCTTTAATTTAAGAAAAATAAAATCACCTAAAAATACCAAGATCTGGGTCTGACATGCAATAATACTTCAATTTACTTCTTGCTCCGTTGCAGATGTCATTGACGATCCCCTTAAAAATATTTTCTCTTCAGCCCATATCAATTAAAACCCTTACAAATTTCCTTTTGTCACCACGTGAAGATTTGTTAGATGGTATTGACTGAAAACAGTGAATTTTAACTCTTCATTTTAAATGTTGCACTAAGAGCAAAGTAGTAGGTAGATCTAGCTTTTGGATGTTGTCACTATCTTAAGCCACCCAGAACTCTACTGATATGATTGTAAAAATTTTTAATTATATTTCTATTCACACTCCAACTTGATAAAATTGCAATAAACCAATTATATAAAATCAGACAACTCTAATAAAACTATTTTCAGGGCAAAACTAACTAAAAGGAAAAAGCAGGGCAAGGACACATGAGGAGAGAGAACAGGTGTAGAAGGCTTGCAATTTAAAGATAAGATGAAAGGTGACCACATGTTATTAGAGTTCAGATGGACAAAGTAATAAATGATTTAGTTACTCCCAATGTACTGCCCAGTAGCCAACTACCTGAAAGACTTCATTTATATTATTTGCTGTATTTGTTTAGGAGTGTTGATAAAGCAGTACTGGTAGTAGTATAAGCAAATAAGATGTAATTCTGAAATTCAGTGCAATTTTTAGCTGTATTACTTATAACCAAAAGGGATCTTTTTGTATTTTGCACAGAAACAGCTCAGTGGCAGAGCCTCCATTTTTGAAGGGCTGGCAGCTAGAAGGTCCACAAAGTGAAAATGTAGGGTACAGCATCTTATTGTCTGGATGTAGGAGGGGAATAACTGTTTTTCTTTTTAAAAGAATATTTGTTTTCTCTCCTCTGCATTCTGCAATGATACTACATGAAAACTCCCACAGCAGTCCCAGTCTATCCCAGATGGGATATAATTACAAAGTAAGGAAGTGTCCTAGAATGGCTTTATTATGCCTATATCCCCAAATGCCTGTTCTGTTTATGCTGGATATTAACTTCTGCACCTTTAATAATGGTTCCAAGAGTGAAGGGGGTGAAAAAGAAGCATGCAATTTGTTTTCAGAAACTGCACTTGCTCCCCTGCATCCTGCACACAGTTGTCTGCAGCACAGACTGACAGCAGCTCTCCTTTGCTTTCAGTTAGTTTTAGCCAGCTGAGGCAGAGAAGTTCTCTGGACTGTGGCTTTTCTTTCCCTTGGAACTGATCAGCCTGCTCTGGACAGAAAACTCAGAAAAACATTGGGAGCTCACAGCTGTGGCTCACCAGGGCCCAGAATGTGGCATTTGCCAGTGCAGGAGGGACTGATAAGAGAGTGTGTGAGCCGAGCTGTACTCCGTGACAAGGACTTTCTGAATTTGCCATTTCTTCAAAACAGCAAGAGGTTTTACTGTCTAACATTATTCAATTTTTATGCTTGTGAATACTTTGCTTGTTAAATAAACAGTTTTTTCCACTTCCCTCCAAGGAAATCTTTGCTCGAACTAGTTGAGGGAGGGGCTGCTTGAATTTGCTTTCTCCCCCTGTGGAGGTTTCCTCCCAAATTTGCCCTAAACCAGGACAGAAAGCTAAGAGGTTTATGAAGTTTGTAAATGGTAGGAGTCAGAATGAGATTGACTGAAAAAAATTATTTCAAATAATTCTTTCTTTTTAAAATTTACAATTCCTGTTAGTCTTCAGTTGGTCAGATTGTTTTGCGAGTTTTTCCTCTAATAGTGTAAGTACAAAGGTATTTTCTTTTGTTAAAGATCTCTTAGAGGTAAGGACTCTAATTTTAAACCTGTAATGTTAATCTTCACTAAATCTTTCACAAGATCTTAGCATCAAGAGATCTTTGTTCCCAATCTAACATCATTGCTGAAACCAAATCCAACTTTGATTCCAGTCTAGTTTGGATAGTCACTACAACTTATCTAGAGGAGTTTTTTAAATGACCTTCTTTTTCTGTTTATGAATGAGACTGATCTAATTAAATTTTGTCAAAACTATGATGTCTAGAAGAAAAAACAGTAAAGACATCTTATGGTTCTTGGTGTTATCATATTAATTCCTCTAATTCCTTGGGCCAATTTTTTGGCCTTCTTTTTAAAAAATGCAAATAAAAAAAGGACATGCTGTTAAGCATGATGACAATAGTAAGTGCAAATCAGACATCATATCAAAAAGATGTAAAGGGGAAGAGTGGGTTTGCAAAATAATGTCTTGGTAAGCAGGAATTTGCTGACTTTCAGAATTCTGTTTAAAACCTCTTGCACAGAAATTCTTTTCTGTCTCCAGTACTCAGTTTACTTATAAAGTGAACTTTATATGTTTAGAATTTTTCATAATTATTTACTTTCTTCTGAGTTGAAATTCTTTGCTGCATGCATGTTCTTAATTTAATTACCAGTTTTGGACACTTATTTTCCAATTTCACATCTCTTCCATGTCTTAGGCATCCAACCTTTTGGTAGTTTGAATTTATGAGTATGAAAACTCAGGGAAAAGTATGTGTTCTCCATCTGCTTGTTCCAGAATGCCTCAAAATTTCTTTTAAGCTAAGCTCCCACTAATGTGGATGGGAAATAAGCCTTTACACCTTCATGACTATAGAAGCCAAACAAAAGGAACATCTCGTAAACACAACAGTGGAATTGTACTAAAAATTATGGGATTTCTGTCAGTAATATCTCTTTACCAGTTTTCTTTTAAATTTCTTTTAATTTTTTTATTTTCTTTTCATTATCTTGGAGGAGTATGACATGAATTCTCTTACAAATACATTTTATATGCAAAGTGACAGTCTCATGCTTGTTGAAGAAATCCAGAATGAGTTTCTTTCATTGAGAGTCTGACTTTACCTTTTCCATGAAGGGATTTACACCTTTAGTAATACAGGTTGCTGTCTCTAAAATAGCTGTATGGCTTATGAGTAGTTGTAGAAACTATGAGACAGGCTTATTTCTGGCCTTACTAGGGTCAGGTGCAATCTGTATCTGAGATCTTAGTCACAGGAGAGTGAAGAGAAATACTGGTTCTGTTTTTCTTCTGTTGCAGCCTGGGGCTATATATGTAAAAGACAGAGATGAGTATTTCATCACAGACTATGTACTATACTTAGTGAGTGTAAAATAAACACCTATTAAATAAAATATTTAATAGAATCATAGAGTAGTTTGGTTGCAATGGACATTTAAAGATTATCTAGTACAATCTCCCTGCAACGAGCAGGGACATGTTCAACCAGATCAGGTTGCTCAGGGCCCTGTCCATCCTGACTTTGGATGTGTCCAGGCATGTGGCATTTACCACATCTCTCTGAGCAACCTGGACCATTGTTTCACATCCTCCATGTAAAAAAATATCTTCCTTATGTCCAGTGTGAATCTACTTTCTTTCTTCCATGGTAACTCCTACTAAAAAAGTTTGTCCCCATCTTTTTTGCAGTTCCCCTTTAAGTAACAGTCTGCTTTGTGCTCTTCTCAGAGCTTTTTCTTTCATAGGCAGAACAACCCAAATAGGCTGTCTTCTTAGGAGAAGGGCTCCATCCCTCTAATCATGTTGGTGGCCTTTCTGTGTACTGTCTCCAATAATTCCAAGTCCTTCCTGTCNTAATAGAATCATAGAGTAGTTTGGTTGCAATGGACATTTAAAGATTATCTAGTACAATCTCCCTGCAACGAGCAGGGACATGTTCAACCAGATCAGGTTGCTCAGGGCCCTGTCCATCCTGACTTTGGATGTGTCCAGGCATGTGGCATTTACCACATCTCTCTGAGCAACCTGGACCATTGTTTCACATCCTCCATGTAAAAAAATATCTTCCTTATGTCCAGTGTGAATCTACTTTCTTTCTTCCATGGTAACTCCTACTANCATCTGTTCATCCCATAGACTGTGTTGGAACCAGAGATTGCCCCAACCCAGGTGCCATGCCTTGCACTTGGTCTTGTTAAACCACATGAAATTCCCATTCCCACTTGTCCAGGTCCCTTTGAATGACATCCTGTCCTTCAGATGTGGCAGCTGCATCACTTAGCTTGATGTTGTCTTCAAACTTTCTGAGGATGCACTTGATCTCCCCTGTCACTGTGGTTGATGAAGATATTAAATAAGCCTGATCTCGGAGGGACACCACTCATTGCCAGCATCCATCAGGACTCTGAGCAGCCGACCACTACTCTCTAAATGTAACCATCCAGTCAATTTCTTTCCACTAAACAGATCCACCTCTCTCCAATTCAGTGAGAGGGGGCATGAGGGGATCTTACAGAAGTCCAGATAAGTGACATCTGTAGCTCTTCTCCTGTCCACTGATGTAGTCACTCCATCATAGAAGGTCACTAAGTTGATCAGGCAGGACTTTTTTGTTGATGAAGCCATGCTGGGTGTCTTGAATGCAATTTGAAATCAGAAATAACATACCTCCATTAACCAACAGTATTTTTTGTTTGCTTTGATGTGGTGTGACACCTACAAACACAACAGAGAACAGTAGGTAGTAAGACAAAGTTGCTGTAATCCTTCAGGAATGTTAAATCAGGATTACCAGGAACCTTCCATTCTTTTCTGGTGTAAAAATATGCAGAAGGGAACAAATTAATTCAGTGACTCTGTAACTGTTGGGGATCAGCTGTTAAGCTGCCTCTCTGCATCCTCTTTGTTTCATGTGACCAGCAGGGATGCAGGTACTGGCTGTCATCCAGTCTGTCTACTATGATCTCACCATGGGAATTGTTTAGCATGTTCACAAAAATGGAATTGTCAAATTTTAATTCTATTGGATTTGGGGATAATTTTACAAGTACTCTTTTCAATTCCATTTCAAAAAGTTTACTTCTAAAGCTGTGAAAATTTTCAAATATAACTTTTTTATTTTCTGAAAAGTACTTCATTTTCTGTTTACTTAAAATTATATTAAACTTTAATATAAAAAGGAATATATCTTGGTATAATAGGAGAACTCAAAAACAAAGAGCAGATTTAGTCTGAATTTTACAGCAGAAGTACCATATATTGGAAGCAGACTCTATAGAGGCAGATCTGCCAAGCAGCACTGACCTAAGTAATCTTAAACCCCTCAAATATAATTCATGTGAATACTTGCAGCTGATGTTTTCAGGGATTATTGTATTGCATTGCAGTCAGTGGGCTGATGATTGTGTGAAGTGTTCCACTCTAGGCATAGGACTATAAGCTTTAGAGAACATAATCTCACCAGTAAGATTAATTTTCCTGGAAATAATTTTGCTAACTGCAGGAATCAACCTAGTTTAATCCTTGGTGTGTTAAATTGCTGAAGTGCCCAGAGCATGGTTATCATCAGCATTATGTGCTGTCATGCATGACCTTATTTCCCTTCTTTTTTGGTCTCTGTAAGGTCATAAGGTCAGTTCAACTATTTTTTTTCTTTCCCGTTTGTCTTTTATCTCTCACTTCAGATGGGAAACAAATAGATTTAATGGGATTGCCAGTGTGTGAAATGTCCTGCCTTCTGCCATCCTGTTTGGGTTTTTTTGAGATTTAGAATTCACAGTTGGTTTCCTCTGAAATCTCTTCTGGTTCATCTGCTGAGTCAGAAGCCTCGTGCCATTCTGTTAATTCTGAAGTTTGTTGCTGTGGTTCAATGTTCTTCTCAACCTCATTCATGCAGTCCCTCTCTGCCAACTGTCTGTTTTGTTTCTGCTTCCCTCTCTGCCTCTCTGTTTTGTTCTCCATGTGCCTCCATTTCTTTATTTGCTCTTATATTGCTTTTGGCAGACTCTTTCTGGCATATGTGTATCAGCCCTGTCCTCAATCTCCAGTGAATGTCTCAGCCCAGGTCCTAGCAAAGCATACCCCAGACACATGAAGGCAAAGATCAGTGAGAATGAGTATAAGCAAAGGTGTTGCAAATACTGAGCCCTAATTAAATAGGAAAAGTAGTTCCAAATGCTGCATATAGGAAAGTATATATTGAAGTTATTGGGAGCTTTTTCCTGGTAAGGAAATTAAATCTTTATGACTAAAATTAGGATGATAGGACAATAGCTTCTTATATATACTAGCAGCTACAAAGATTTTGTTGCAAGACTAAGAACATTTTTACAAAACAGTATATGCATTCTTTATTGCTGTAAAACTATATTTTAAATACTATCTTTAAATTACATTTTTCTTTGCTTTAAGAGAGACTTAATGTCCTATTCTATTTCACTTTCTTATGGGCAAATAAGATACTGCATTGTACTAGCAAGGGTATATGCATACTTGTAAGTTTCTTTATAATATGCGTATGAAAAATCATTACAATCCAACCATACATACTAAAAAAAAATAACAATAATATCCTGTATGTTTTAGTTACATGGCATAAGGCATTCTCTGTCTCTGCAAATGATGTAAGACTCCTTTTTTATTTTTTAAATGTATCTCTCAAAGTGTCAGATTTTATATCATCACAGTATTTTACAGTTAAAAATGAATAGCCAGGCCTCTACTGAAATTCATTTGTGAAAAATTGTTGGAAAATCATCATGCTTCATTGAAAAACAAAATAATTGGATACCACATTTGTATTTAATTGCTTAAGCTGTTTGATAAATATGAAAAGAGAATATTTGCAAAGAAAAAAGCATCATCAAACTTAAATATCAGTTTTAAATGGTTACATTCTATCAAAGGATGGGTGCTCAGAAACTCAGTTGCAAAACTTGACATAAAATGATGATTGGTCATGCACAAATTCCTCAGCCAGATCATTTACAAATTCCTTGTTGAGCTTAATTTTTCATTATCCTGTTTTGTAGGTTTATATTAATTATTGTGTTTATACGTATAATAACATATATGCCAAATGTTAAGAAAAAAAAACCACTTCAAGAAAAAGAGTATAAAGCCACATCTGGAGTAAAATGGTGATTTCATTCAGGATTGTGTCTTACAGAAACAAATAGTCATAGCCCTACAGACCTGGAGACCTCTGCATTCCATTCTTTTTTCTGCTCTGATAGAATATAGCTATGCAATATATTCAGATAGATTCAATGATTTAATTAATTTAGGTCTTGTATCACCTGATGAAGCAAGTAACTTTTTTCTAATTTCACAAGTGACAAGAGAGTGGTTAAATTAAGTAGCCCCTCTAAAGCCAGTCAACATCAGCACTGGTATCAAAACAGTGTTTGGGAGACAGCATTATGAACAGTTACTAAAATTATGTGTTTTGAGACTTTTTTTTTAATTTGGATACAGAAATATTTGAATGTCTGACCTAGGGAATGATAAAAGAGCTTAGCTTGCAGAATTACAACTGTTTAGGTACTCTCAAGTTTATTGTTTTTTCCCGAGGGTAAAGGCACCAAACTGGCAAGAAACTTGAAAAGGCTAAATTTTAGATTTCAGTGCTTCTCCTACATCTCACTTCAGCAAGTTTAACACTTTAGCTGAAGTCAATAACTTGTGAAATTTTGGAGGGGAAAGCAGTGCCATTTCTGTAATCTGTGTTTCGTTGTCCTGGAAAATGTTTTGCATAATCACTGTTCCAGTTTATGAAGCACATGCAAAAACATGTACATTTCTTGAATGTCTGCTGGTTCCTTATCTCTGTGTCTTTTACTGTGATGTTATAGAGCTTGGATCATATGGAAACCTAAAATATTATGACACAATGACTGAAGAAGGTAAGAAATATTTTAGAATTGTTTGTATGAGCTTTTTTTGAAGCGCTCTGAGCGCCTTTTTTCTGTTTACATTTTTCCTTTGTTTTCCTTGGTCCTATTTTCATTTTCTCCATTTTTGAATAACTCCTTTTTGCATGTCTTCATCGATGGCTCAATCAGTTACAACTTTTTTCAAGTTTTTGTTTTCAACATTTCAGTTCTGCTATTTCAGGTAAGGAAATACAATGGGATGCTTTTAGCAAAAAACACATGCAAAACACTACTTGCAAATTGTATGGCACAGTATAACATAGATTGTAGGTGTTTATTTGATGCCATATTTTACAATGCATTCAATAAGAGGAATTAATTTCTGGATTTTCAAATCACTCAGAACAATGGCTAAGTGACTTTAGTTTACTCTGTTATTGAAAAGTAATGAATAACCTTTAAAAACTAGGCGTGTTTATTCCTGGAGTATTAATTGTATGCTTGATTGCAATGCAAAAAATTTGCAGTTTGAAATCCTCATTCTAGCAATACAAGAAGGAAGTAATTAGGGCCTGAATCAGGGCTCAATGAAATCTCAGGAAATTTTTCTGCTGATTCAAAAGCATTGCAGTTCTATCATACTAATTCAGGAAAGCAGTTAACTGTGTACTAAATTTCCAGCACATGCTTTTCATCCTAGTGCAGTCAGCGTTTATACAATTTGGAATTGTCCCTGAACTGAGACCTGATTGTCTGTCAAGGCCTCTTGTCCAGCTGATTACCATGCCAGACAGATGTTTTCATTATGTTAAGTTTAGAAATTAGCAGAATGTTTGGGGCTGGGGAAACCTTGAGGCCTGTAGAAAAGTGAGCCACCTATTGCTCCTTGTTTTTAATCTTGAGAATTTAAGACAAGTACCATAATTCTCTCTTTTTAAAAACACAATTGCTTTCTAGTGTTGAGTAATGTTGAAGATTTTAAGAGAATCTTCATTACATGACTTACTCATAATCATTCCTTAGGGAGCATGGAAAGTGATAACATCTATTTTCCTCCTTCTGTGTCTGCTGTTGATATACCAATATATCATTGCTATCATTCTGGGGCTGGCTGTGGGCGATGGTTCCATGCACCTGTGCACCAGGTGTTGGAAGATGCTGTTTTCATCTGTGGCAGGCCTGAGCTTGTAGAATGGTCTTGCCTCACTGTGCTCCATTGCCCAAATTAAGCATCTGCTTCACAGAGATGGCACCAACATAAGAAAAGATGTCTGAAAGTAGATTTTAACAGGCAAACACTGTTTAAACACACCTCTCAAGCACCTGTAAAGGGCCATTAACCTGGGCCACTCAGATATGGCTACCAGAGGTAAAGCTTTTGCAGTATGTCTTATGACAGTCTTCATTATAATCGAGATTAAAATTGTAGACTTAAACCTGGGTATGTTAAGGTTTTTACTTTTTATGGTAAAGTACTAAATCTACTATTTCAAAAGTAGCCTTCTGAAATTCATACTCTATTGATATCTAAATGTAGTTATCTGTGGGGAAACACCTGTTACAGTATAATACATATATATATATATATATGTATATTATTACTGTGCCAATGCAGATGTAATGCTTTTAATATTCAATGTCATCTCAGAATGCATTTATCATGAATAAATAATTCAGGACTGTACTGTAGCAACAGGGAAAATCCAGTAGCAGGAATAAAAATGAAGTTCTTCATCTTTAGAAACACTGAAACTGACAAGAGTCTTATGATGCAGTTTACCTTCTCAAATGCAATCATCATCATTTTCACTTGTCTTTCACAAAGTAAATAATTATTAATGTATCTCAGAAGTTGTATTTTGATCAAAATGTACTATATTTTCAGCTTTCTGTTTGGAGTTTCAGAAGTTTAATTGCTATTACTCTGCATCACACTTACTTGCATTACCCATTTTCTTCTTTCTCTTCCTTTTTTTGACTGAGGTTTTTGTACCTTTTCACAGCAACTCATTCACAGGAACATATAAATCCATTCACAAATCCATTGATTTTTTTTTTCTGATAAAGTACATCCTTATGTCTTCAAGCCTGGAGTGGAGATAGGGAATATTCTTTCAGTCCTCCAGTGAAGAAACTCAGGTGCATTTATTCTTCCTGCTGCATGAGAACAATCAGGGACAAGAATTAATGGTGAAGCTATAATACACAGTCAGATTCAGCCTAATGGCCAGAGAGCCATTGTGTTCCATATATTAGAAACCGATTTTTATTGTTTTGATTGCTTCTCTTTCCTCTGAAAGAAACATTAAATTAATTTTAGATTAATCAGGTCAAACTGAGAGAGTAAAGTGCCCTACAAGATGAGGCAGGACCTCACTGTAATCTTGTGCTCCACCAGCCTACAACACAACAAAATTGTGTGTATTTTCATTTGATATTTCTGCTTAATCTTAAAGGAGAAAGCATATAAGATTTCTGGAATTGATCAGTAGTGACTCACTAGTTATGTTCCACAGCAGGTCATGAGCAGAATTAGTAAGTACAGTTCAGAGTGCTCAACAGCTGCAGATTTGACATGTTCAGACTCATGAAAGCTGGGCTATGGCTACATAGATGCAGTAATTTTCCTTTGATCACAGACTGAAAACAAGGCAAGTAGTAGAGTCTTGAATTTTTAAATGAGTGAATTTCTGAAGAACTGTTTTCACATAAAATCAGATATTTTTCTTACCTAGGGAGCCTTTAGACTCAGTTTATTATGTATTTAGTTTGTAGATAAAGGATTGGTGTTTTAGTATATCCTTTATCAGGAGGAGAATCGCTGCCAGCTGATGCCATCTGGGGTTACTCATGCAGATCAACGCATATCTACATTACACATTACTGGCTTGTTTGTATCTATGCAAATAAAACCAATGTAGTTTTAAGCTACCTTCTTTGGTAATCATCTGGCCTTGATCACCTCTTCCTTCTACTTCATTCTTTGCAGACTAAAATGAGCTGCCAAATCTGTTGGAGTTTAGTGAACCTAGATTAACTAAGAATTTTCTGTGGCAATCTGTGATATTTTAGGTCTATGGAAACATGCATTGTCATTCACCTAAACTCTCATTATACCAGCTGTTGTGAAAATCTCTTACATGGTTAAACCATAATACATAGGACTGTTCCAGAGGAAATGTAGGCACCTACCTTCCAGAAATAAGAACAGTGGTATAAAATTCCTATGCTTTATTTAATGACACCACCTAAAGATAAGAAAAAAGACACGAGAGAAGATCTGTGCCTAAGATTGACCTTAGTGGCTTTCTGAAAATTGGAATTACTTCGATATGTCCTCAGCTGATCCTTTTTCTTTGTGGCTGTATGCTTCCCCTTCAGTGAGCAAGTTTTGATTTGGCTTAGAGAAGGAAAGGTGGTAGAGGAATGGAGGGAGAGAGGGAGGGAGGAGGTATTACTCTGCTATCTTTTTACATTTCACTGTCTTCATGCAGGCGAGTACTACTGCTTTTGTCAGTTTTGTGTTTTTGATGGTTAGTAACATCTTTTAATCATTTCCTTGCACTTTTGTTACATTGAGTGAATCAGATGGAAGGCAGTGAGGTAAAACGAGGTAAACTGAACCACTCATCTACTGAGAAATAAAAATAAAACAAAACACATTTTTCATTTCAAATGTTGATTTTAGCTTCCATGGCAGGGACTTAACAAGTGTGTAACAGTCTCCTGAATGAAATGTTGTAACTTAAAATTGTTAAAAGTCAGTGTCTTTCTAAATATGCTGGGAAGTTTTTGTAAATGTGAAAAAAATGGAGTACACATTCAATTGAGCTAATCTAAACCACTATGAATCTCTGCAAAGATTCTTTTGAACTTATTGAGCTGATTTTCTTTTCAGTTCCATGATGGCCATGTTTCTCTGTTAAGAAAACCTACACAGTTTCACACAATCTCAAATAAAATACTAGAATATCCTTAGGCTCTTCATCATTTGAATTAAGCTCTAAAACGGAACCTTTAATTGAAAGGTTCTACACCATCTTGGAATAGGTGGAGACATGGATGACTCCACAGATATTTTTCAGAAAATATCTGAAGTATCTGCAGTCTCAGCTGCATCATTTTCATTACTTGCATAAATTGCATTTATATATATATATATATATGACATCACAAGCTGGATTTTCAAACATATAAAGCTGAGTTGGAGTCTTAAAGCTAGCACAGTCTTTAGCAAACTGAAATGATATCAAGCACCTTTTAATATCTACTCCTTCTTGATAAGCATTTTTAAATGCCCCTACTTTTTCAAAATAAATTAGGAGCTGCCATGACTTATAATTTTGGCTTAAACTTTTTTGGGATATGATTTGTATTTTTTCTGGTTTGTTTTTTTTTTTTTCTCTTTTTTCTGCTATCCCAAAAAATTCCTGTTCTTTCTCTGACTGTGTCTTTCTTTAACTCTTTGTTACTTCTTCCCTTCTAGCTAGAAGCTCTGCCTCTTACCCTGTGCAGTGAAATAATGAGATGCTGTTATTTATGATTGTGTTCTGTGCTTAAATACTATTCTACAGGCGTTTTGCTCTGGGTGCCAAAAAAGATAATATTTGCAAAATATTGTGAATTGCTAATTTTGATTTTTTTTAAGAGCATGATGTGTTTTTGAAAAGATAGGGACTGCAGAAAGGACAGTATACTGCTTAATAAATATTTGTGGTATTAGCATCCAAGTGGTTTGCTGTTGAAAAATTAATTTCACTTCTTAGCAAATGATAGCTGCTAGTCCCTATGAACTGCTCATATGCTTCTTCACATACAAAAATGGGGATACAGGGGTTTGAAGCTTCCATTTTAAGGAGGGAAGAGAGGATTTCTTTTCTGACTAATGGTTTGTCCTTGTGTGCTTGGAATTTCTCCAAGTTTTTAGCTTGGCAACAAGTGACTGTTATTCAAATAACTGAATTAATTCATGACTTCTTTCTTTTACTTCCCACTGTTAGTCTTTTATATAATTCCATTGAAATATCTTCTGGTTTTAAGTCTGTACTGATTTTGCTGCAGGGACACCAACAGTTTTCAATGGAATTTTTTAATTGGAGATGAAGAATTAAAAGAGCTACTAGTCCTTGTATTGTAATAGTATTTTTAATTAGAAAAATGTGCTGTAAAATAGCCACCAGTTAAACTTTTAAAAAATATTTTATAAAAAATAAAAGTGGAATAGCACTCAGAATAAATCAGTAAAGGCAGATACATCAATTTTCTACACATCATAGGCTGTCATAAGATGTCCAAAGAGTCCTTATGTAGAAAGATCTATCAAGGCAGAAAAAGGTTTCATTCCACTTAATATTTGACGTCTTTGACATTACCTTGTTTTAATGTATCATTCTGACACAGTGGTCAATAAAGAGTGACAAAACCTGGGACCTCTAGAGAGTGTGTTGCTTCAGAGAAAGTGTAGAGGTTCAGCTGCATGGTTATTTTCATGGGAGACAAAAAAACCCCCAACCTGGCAGGTTTAGAAGAAAATTTACCTTTAAGAATCTGGTATGGAAATCATGTATTCTGGAGATTTCTTCTTCCCCTTCTGAATCACAGAATCACAGAATATGCTGAATTGGAAGGTACCCACAAGGATCACTGGGTTCAGCTCTCAGCCCTGCCGGGACATCCCCAAGAGTCACAGCATGTGCCTGAGAGCATTGTCTGAATGCTTCTTGAACTCTGTCAGGCTGGTGCTGTGATCATTCCCTGGGGAGCTGTTCCAGTGCCCAAACAATTGAGTGAAGAATCTTTCTCTAAC
>VWYP01029214.1:547648-562292 GCA_013400435.1 Pycnonotus jocosus | reverse complement strand
CTTTGAAATACCAATTTCAGAGGGAGTCTATGCCCAAAATGCAGGGGGCCTCTGGACCAGTCACAACAGGGTGATTCTTCCACTCATTTCCAGACAGGCTCACATCAGCTTCCACCAAAGTAAAATCCTGTGATCCTCCTGTCACCCCACCAATAGAAACAGATTCTGCTCCTTCATGTCTTGATGGGATTAATGTGTGCTGTGTGCACCAGTGTCAACCAAGGCCTCATATTTTTGTGGTTCTGATGTGCCAGGCCAACGAATCCACACAGTCCAAAAAACACACGATTTTCCCATGCCTCTACCTGGCTGGAGGCAGGGCCCCTCTAAGCCTGGTTATCCTTCTTTCCCTGGGTAACTGGAGCTGCTTCATTTTTGGTGGAACTTTTCCTCTGAGTCTCGCCTCTCAGGTGCTGGCAGCAAGGATGGGGCTGGTGCTCGTGGGGCTGAGGGGCCACTGCCAATGCAAACAGAGCCAGAGGCTTCCTCCCATGCTCAGCCCATGTGGCAGAAACACCCAATGCCTACGACACCTTCTCCATCACCCTGGGACCCCCCTGCTCCTGCTCAGCCCAAATCCCTGCAGGATTGAGGATGCTGAGCGGCTCTGCTGCTGGGCAGGGACATGGTGGGGTGGGAAACCCAAATACAGCAACCTTTGGAATGTCACCATTCTCATGGGAGTGCCACAGGATGGCCTCTGATTCCATGGTGGCCATGGGAAACACTGCCCATAAACCCATGGCTGTGCTGGGCTCAGCAGGTGCAGGCACGAGGAGGAAAATAAATCCCATGGCTGAAGGGAAAAAATGAACCCCTTGGGATAACTCAGCTCCCAAAGCCACTTCTCTTATTCCTGGGCAAAGCTGTGAAGAGGAATGGCAGGAGAAGCAGTGCAGTGGGTATGACCAGCATTGGGGAATGAGAAAAGACACTGTTAAAGGAGCTCCTTTGGGGCTGTTTTTTTATAGGGCTGCCTGCTCAGGGGCCATCTGGCCTGGTGTGGCTTTGGTCTACATGGATTATTTTTAGTATCTGCAACTCTTCACCATGCAGTAAGTACAGGCAGCTCTATTAGAGGTAGGGAAATCCTCCCTTGGCTGGCCTGGCTTCCCTTCCTGGCAGCAGGGAGCAGTCAGCAATTTTCAGGCTCACCTTGTGCCAGTGGTGTTGCAGTGCCCGAGCACAATCCCAGAGATTAAACAGAGCTGACCCCAACCTCCTCTCTCACTGCTTCCCTCACCCCTCCCAGCTGGATTTCACTGTTTTGTCCCCTTGTCCAGAGCCCCCAATGCAGGATCCTCATGGCACTGCAGCCCCCACAGCCTTTCAGGGCTGCTCCATGTTCCCTGGGTGGGGACAAGTGGTTCCATGTGAGCTGGCATGTGCTGTGCCTGCCTCTTCTCCTGGAGTCTCTCACACCAGTCTTGGCTTTTGTGCTATTTTTACACTCCAAGTTTCAAGCTGTAGACATGCAGTGAGTGCTCTCCAAATGTAAACCCCAGGATGCATATATTTAGAATCCAGCATTTCTTTAAAAACAAGGGTTTGGTTGAATTTTTGTTTCAGGTCTAAATTCACAGCTCTGGAGGAAGGACCACGCAGGGCAGCTCCTGGTGCTGGTGGGATGCAACTGTAGGACTTGGCTTCCTTCCTCCCACCCTGTGAAATGACACGTGCTCTTTTCCAGCTTCCCTGTGAAGACACAAGCTCTCTCCCCTCAGTCAACCTGATCACACAAGCTCATGAGTCCCCAAGTGCACTTTAAGTAAAATAAAAAGAGCCAAATTGGCATTTAAAACACAAGAGTCCCCAGGTGCATAAAGACTGAGAGGGTTTACAAACCACCCAGCTGCATCTCTCTGAAGATGGAGCAGGGCTGAGCCCTTGTCTCCTACACCAGAAACAGCCTGGGATAAAAAGATTTAAAAAAAAAAAAAATCAAATCAAATAAGAAAAATCACAAGAACATTTGCTGCTGGAACTGCTCATGAGGATGTCTGGAAGGAGCCTGTGCACACAAGGCGTGCCAAGGAAAGGGACGAGATGTGACATCTCTGCATCCATGCCCAGAGAGATGCAAAGAGCATCCCCCCAATCTGGGGTCCCCCCAGGCTCCTGGCCAGGCACTGGGGCCACCACGAACACCCTGAACGCTGCCCCTGGGGAGGCACAAACCAAAGAGTTCAGAAAATTGGCTTTGAAGGCGGTGTGGAGGCGGCTCTCTGCAGATGGCAGCGATAGCGGCTGCACCGCCAGCTCCGCGGTGTGTCACCGGCTCTGCTCAGCCCTCAGTGATGCAAATGCAGCCAGCAATGTCATTGTTGCTAGGATTTTCGGGCTCTGACTGCCTGGCCAGGCTGAGCCCACAGCGGGGCTGGGGAAGGACGGCCACCAGGAATGGTGTCACTGCAGCTGAAGAGGAGCGTGAGTGGCTTTCCCAAAGGTTGAGTCCTTTCAGTGCAAAAATGAATTTTTTAATTGCTCAGAATCCCAGTAATACATTGTCAGCTCCTGTAGGTCTCCAGGATGTCAAAGTGTGTCCACTGTGGGGCTTGGGATGGTGGCAAGAGTCACCTCAATGACGCAGTGCTCTGGGTGAGCTCTGAACTCATGGAAACATCTCAACCTCAGAGCACAAACTGACCACAAACTGGCATTTATAAACCACCAAATTCTTATTTTCCTCTGAAACTCTCCCCCAGCACCACCCTGAGCACAAGGCCAGGGCAGCAGTGAGGGGTCAAGCCCTGTTAAACCCTTCCACACCTTCCCACTGCATCCCACCCTGTGGCCAACACTCAAGTCATGGCACAAGGCAGACGTTCCAGTGGCAGTGACTCCATCTCAGCTTTTCTGCTCTGGCAGCAGCAAGGAAAAGGGACAGTGGCTTTGCCACCACCTTCTGCCCATGGGGCTGGCCCAGTGGTGCCTCCTGGTTCCTGTTTTCCACGGGGAGTTGTGGGCACTACATTCACTCCGCTCAAAACCAAGATTTGTCTTTGGAAAGCTCTGTGCCCAATGCATTTGTGTGCCCAAGAAGGGCAGTGGGGCTGAGGAAGAGTCTGGAGCACAAGTCTGATGAGAAGCTGAAGGAGAAAAGGAGGCTCAGGGGGGATCTTCTCACTCCCCACAGCTCCCTGGCAGGAGGGGGCAGCCAGGGGGGTCAGGCTCTGCTCCCAGGGAACAGGGACAGGACAAAAGAAAATGACCTCTAGTTGTGCCAGGGGAGGTTTCACTTGGGTATCAGGGAAAATATCTTCACCCAAAGGGTTGTCCAGCCCTGGCACAGGCTGCCCAGGGCAGTGGTGCAGTCACCAGCCCTTGGGGGGGTTTAAAAGATTTGTGGCACTTGGAGATGTGGGTTAGTGGTGGCCTGGGCAGTGCTGGGGGAGACTCTGTGATCCCAGAGGGCTTTTCCAACATACATAAATCTAGGAATTCTGTGACCACCTGCTCCAAAACCCCTCAGGGAGGCACACAGCTCCCAGGGCTGATGCACCCTCCTCACACAGCTCACACAGCCTGCAGCAGAGCCCTGCTGCAGGGACACACCAGGAGAATTCATTTCCAGCCAATTACCTGCTGATCTTCTGTGCAGCCAGAGGCTGCTTCAGCTGGGAGCTTCAAACCCTCTCGTTCCATGCAGAGGCAGCAGGACACAGGGTGACCCTGGCACAGGGCCCAGGGGACAGGGATGGGGAGAGAGAGGAGAATGGCCTCACACAGGAAAGCCTGGGCTCCTCCATCATCCAAACCTCTGACATCCAGCCCCAGCCTGCCCAGCTGCTCATCCCTGGAAATACACAACCCTGACCTATTTCCAGGGAACACGAGAGCCCTTTTAAACAAACCCCTGACAAATGGAGGCAAGAAACCATTTCCTCCCTATTTCCTTCCATTAGAAACGAAGCACTGCCATTAATCACCAATAAAGAAATAAAACTGCTAAATGATCTGCTAGTGACTGGTTGAGTCAGGTCCCTCTCCTGGAGCTCACCACAGACCCAATCCCAGGCATAACTGGATTCACTCTGGCTGTGCTGAGCCAAACCATTGCTCTCTCTCACATTCACTGCATTAAAAAAAAAAAAATCAAAACCCAGAAGATTCAGAGCTGCAGTTGGAGGACACACTGCATTTGCTGATGCTCAGCCCTGTGTGCACCCCATTTTATTACTCCAATTATTTTCTTTTTACTCTGATGATTTTTTTTTTCTCCCTCCAGGAAAAGCTTGTGTGCAAGAGCCCTTTAGGAAAAAATCACACCCTGCACTGGGTACAAGTTATTCCTGGGGAGATTCCAGTTGGACAAAAGAGGAAAATTTTTCACAATGAGAACAATCAGCCATTGGAATAATTTCCCCAGGGAAGTGGTGGTTTCCCCAACGTTGGACTCTTAAGATTTGGCTGGATGTGGTGCTGGGCCATCTCGTCTAGACTGTGCTTTTGCCAAGAAAGATTGGACCAGATGATCCTTAAGGTTCCTTGCAGCCTGGGATTCTAGGATTCTATGAAATATCAGGGTCTCTTAGCAAGAACTGTTGTCATGCAAAGCCTCCAGCAGCCTCCAGCCCCAGAGCCTGATCCCACCACCTGCCTGCCCTGCTCCAAAGGTCAATCCCAGCAGACAGCAGGCAGCCAGCACCTGGTGGCTGTGCCAGCACTCAGGGCTCCAGGGAAGCAGCCTGGAACACTGTGTCCCAACCAGGCACTGCCAGGAGCAGCCTGCTGGTAGATGGAGCAATTATCCCTGGCAGGGAGGAGGGCAGATGCTGTTGGCAGAGGGTGCAGGAATTCTTCCTGCATCTCCAGGCTTGGTTTGTGAAGATAACTTTGGGTTGATTTGCATTTTTGGAGGCAGATTGGAATCCTCCATATGCACCATGGGCAGGGCAGTTTATTAATTGCTGTTGGCAAAGCACAGCCCACCACAAACCTCAGTGGCCGTGCTGGATGCAGCTCCCCACACGGGCTCAGGGCAGGCTGCAGCATCCTGCTCTGGCACAATCCCTGGGGCAGAGGGGTTTTCCATGGCCCACATTTAGCAGATCCCTGAGTACTTGTGCACAGCATGCCAAAAGCTCCCTTTCCTCAGGCAGATTGGCTCCTACAGGGATGGATGTGGAGCATATGGAGGTGTCCTTGTTTCTGTGCTGGGAAATGGGGAGGCTTCATTCAGCCATGGAATGATTTGGCTTGGAATGCACCTTAAAGATCATCTCATTCCAAGTGCAGGGACACCTTCCACTATCCCAGGTTGCTCCAAGTCTTATCCAGTCTGGCCTTGGACATTTCCAAGGGCAGCCACAGCTTCTCTGAGCACCCTGTGCTGGGGCCTCACCACCCACACAGGGAATAATTTATTCCTAATATCCCATCTAAATCTCTCCTCTTCCACTTTGAACCCATTCCCCCTTTATCACCTCCAACCTGCCTTTCTGGGGTGAGTGTGGACCTGCTCCTGGGGTGCTTGTGCCACACTGCTTGTGTCACCTGCAGGGTCACAGCAAGGACGTGTCACCTGCAGGGTCACAGCCAGGATGGTTCCGTGGCTGCAGGATGGGGATGTTGGCAGGTGCTGCCCCACCTCCTGCACCCTCCAACCCCACCATAACCACACTGGCATTGTTCCCAGCAGGGCACCTCGCAGGAAAGCATGAACCAAACCCCAGGGATCTCCCCAGCAGTGCCAAGGGGCTCAGGTGCTGCCCTGCAGCTCCCAGCCCGAGCTCCTCCATCCCAGCCTGGAGTGAGACACTTCCTGCTGCAGTGCTTATCTCCGTGGCCAGGCAGCCTGAGGAAGCCCAACACCCTGGTGCTGTTGCTGGGTGTGTGGCTGCTGGCCAAGGGTGCTCTTGTGTTCCACAGAAACACGGCAGGGCTGGTCCCTGCTGCCCTGGGGACAGCCCGACGAGCTCAGCTGGCAGCAGCCACCAGCACAGACTGAAAATAAACATTGCTGACCTGAAATCACCCTTACATCACTCAGACCCTTGTGGGCACATTCTTGCCATAAATCCCAGCCCTGTGAAGGGGATGGGGTGCTCCAAGTCCCGGGGTACAGTGATGCACCCCAAAGCCTTCAGAAACCAACCATCAGCTGCAAACAAGCTCGAGCCCCTCAGCAAACTTTGGCTGACAACCCACGAACCCCAACCGCAGGGAATTTACCAAATAAATTGTGCTGGGAGCAATTTACCCTCATTAAAATACCCTCACACAGGCAAGGGCTCCCTGCGAGGGGCTGGAGGCGCCTCGGGGTGAGCTCCCTGCTGCCTTTGGTGTTTTGCACCCTGCAAGTGCGTGAAGAAATGCCAAAAACATGCAGAGCCTCGATAAGGTCAGCAGGGAGGAAATGTAGCTGAAATCCTTGAGTTTCATAAGGGGCTGTGACAATGGGCTGGGGAGCTGCCAACTTTCCTTCCACGCACCGAGTGACAGGGGTGCTTGGAAACTCCAGGCTCTCTGCAAAGAAAAGAGCTGGAGGAAAAAGAAATGTTGGAGGAGAGAGTTTTGGAATGGTTTTCTGACTTTCAGCTAGTTTTGCTGGAGCATGGTGAGAAAGGTCCCTTCCAGTGTGGCTAAGCTGAGGCAGCCTTTGCTCATCCCCAGCCCAGGCTGGAGCAAAGGAAATAAATATGAAATTCAGGAGCGGAGGGAAAACACAATGTTTCTAAATAAATAAATATTTTTCTGTAAGCTCCTTGCTGCAACTGCTTCCATCACATCACTTTTTGCATTTCAAAGTTGGGATTTTCAATGCAAATGCTGCTGAGCAGCCAAACGGGGCTCTGGAATGTTCCAGGGGATCGTAGGGGTAGGAGCACCCTCTGCTCTGCTGGGACAGGTTTGGCTCCTGGGGAAATCCTCAGTCCAGCTGGAGGTGAAAATCCTTAGAGGAATTTGCTCAAGGAGGAGTTCAGGTGAAGCTGTTTCTCATCCCTAGTGGAGATAGGGAGCTGTGAGGGCTACAGAGGTGATCACAGCACCCTGCTGGGGAAAAGGCAGCTGTGAGCCAAGAGTCCTCACGCAGCAACAGAAAAGGGAGAAAATGTCTGGGAGCTGAGCTCTGCAGTGGGTTTGTGCTCTAATTGGGGCTGCAGAGATCCAGCTTCAAAGCTCCAGTGAAGTGTTTGGGCCCTGGGGGGATGCACAGGTCACAAAATCCTCCCTGAGTTCCCTCCCTGGAGCTGGGGACCCAGTGTGTCCTCAGTGTTGGGCAGAGCCAGGAATGGCCATGGGGCCACCACTCCCAGCAGGGTCAGGGAGTCCTTCCCAGGGCATCCCCAGCCAGAGCAATTAACATCTGCTCAGGGCACCGGCTTTGCAAAGTGTTCAGGATTTGCATCGGATTGAAATTAAGTGTTAGGAAAATAAAGGCAGCCAGTTCCTTACTGCAGCTGGGCCAGGGCGAGGTCCCGTGGTGGGACCTGTGTGAGGGAAGGAGCAGGGATAGGGATGATAAAACCACTAAATTTGGTCTGAAAGGGGCTGGAGATGGGCTGGGACGTGGGGATGCTGAAGGTGGCCAAAGCAAACACCCCGGACACCTCACAGGGATTGTTGGGATTTGTCGCCTCCGCTCTGACACGGAATTTGTATATGGAAAAAACATGCCAGGAGCATGACACCAGAGCTGCTCCATCTGGATAAATAGTTAACTGAGCAGTCAAAATAGCCAGTGCTATAAAACAGCTGCTGGGACAGGAGACAGCAGCAGAAGCACTGCTGGAAAAACGGGATGGGAGGAAGGAAGTGATTGAGCGAGAGGATGGGCCAGAGGAGAACAGGGAACAGGCAGCACCGTGGGACCCTGTGTGAGCCAAGACCCTCCAGCACTGCCAAGACACAGCAGGGACCCCCACCAGCCCCCCCTGAGCCTCTTCCCTGGAGCATCCCAAAAACCAGTGCTGGAGAGGGCGTCCATTCTCCTGTCCCAAGCACCGGTACCCAGCTCACACCAGGGACCAGGACAAGAGGGTGACTCAGGCAGTCAAGGGGGTACAACAGAAACCTGGCCCAGGGTCCAGCAAACCTGCTCACCAGGAGAGCTGAGAGCAGGAGATGCAGGGTGGGAGGTGGTTCTGGACCTGCTGGAAACAGGGGAAGATCTCACACAAGAAATGCTGCACATCCTGGGCATCGTCCTGATGCATCCACAGCATCCTGTGCACAGCCTGATGCCTTGGGCACACATCACACATCACCAGGGCTCTGGGTGCCCTGCAAAGGGCTTTAAAGGAGGGACTGGCCCTTTTCCATGACACACCTGAACCAGCTCCCTGCCCCTGCAAGCCTGGACTAATTTCCCTCACTGCTGTACAGGGCATGGGGGCACAAAAAGGGAAGGTTTGCAGCAGAAAGCTCGTGGATGCTGAGATGTTTGTCCCACAATCCATCCCCTGAACCCCCTGCAAACCCTCCAGCCCTGGGTGAGGAATGAGCTGGGAGCCTGGGATGCCATCAGGACCAGTTTCCCCCAGGCTGGGACAGAGGACAGCCCTGGCCAGAGCTCCCAGCTGTGCTCATTGCTCACCATGGGATGGGCCCAGCACCTCAACATCAGCTGTTCCTCAGCACATCCCCAAGGAGGAGGGGCTGGCACCCACCCCCAGAGCCCTGCAGCCAAGCTCCTGATGGGAAAAGCTCTGCAGGATGAAAGGGATGAGGCCTCTCCACACCCAGGATACCTCAAGAGGCTCTGACAGCAGCAGGAGAGTGGCTGGGCTTGGAGGAGTTTGTGCAGGAGTCAAAGGTACTTTTGGGAAGGAAAGGGCTGACAAGCATTGTGACTCTGCCCTGGGGACACGTGTGGTGGCACCAACTGTGGGATGCAGAGGGTTTGTGTCCACCTTGCTGCAGCCCCCAGGAGAGCTGTGGGGACAGCAGGGCTGCACTGCCTCTGTAATCCCAAAGGAAAACCCTGAGGTGTGGCCATGATGTGATGCCACATGGGTGATGAAGAGCAACTTCTGAGCCTTCCTGTGGCCTCTCCCATCCTTCCCCTTTTATGATTCTCCCACCCTGGTCAGGGATCCCCCAGCTCTCCCCTCTCCTCATTAGCTGTGCTCTATTCCCAGCACTAATTACCTGAACCACTCCATCCCCTCCAGTGCAGGGAAAACCCCTGGAGTGATCCCCACCCCTCAGGGGGAAAACTCCCCTGTGCTCACCCAGCCAGGGATGGGTTTGCAACAGGAGGAGATTTTCTTTTCAAATGCTCTTTGCATGATCCCAAGGTGTGACCTGCAGCGCTCGTTAGTTAATGATTTCTAATTGATTTACTCAATCCCAGCAGTGCTGCTGGAGGGAACAGCAGATGCTCCTGGTGGGTTTGAGCACGGCAATAGGAAGTGTTGCAGATGGCTCCAGTCCCCAGAACCAGGCGGTACAGGATGGATTAAAAAATTATTATAAGATTTATTAACCCATCAAGAATTACTATTCTATGATACAGCTGGAGAAACAGGGATAAGAGCCTGCCCTGAAATTTCCAAGCTGGAAAAGGCCCCAAAATGTCAATGTTCCCAGGAAAAATTAGGGGATAAAAACAGTTGTTCTTCTTCAGCCAAAACATCATATTTCTGCAAAGTCACTTTGTTTTCTTTGTGATTTGTCAAAGCTGGTAACAGAGCACAAAATAAAACAAATTATTTCCAAACAAGAGTAACTTTACAATAAAAAAATGTAAATATTTGTACTGAAGGAGTGAAAAGGGCTGCTCCAACACTTCCAAGATCTTCCCTAACCCCTACTTCCCCGCCCAGCATGTTTTGCTTTAGTTTTTACAAGGAATCAACAGTTGGAGAAAGCTTTTGGATTTTCCAGTGGAAAAGAGCTGGAGGGACTCTCTTCCTACAAGTTCCGCCAGTCAGTGCCTGGCTCCCCAGCCCGTGGCTGCTGTGAATTTTCCACTGCTGGAAATCTTAAATATCAAAACTGGATGTTTTCCTCCAAGACAAACGGGACCGTGCTCGGGGCAGCTGCTGCCACACTCTGCTCCCTGCAGCCCTCTGGCTTACAGCAACCTCCAGCTGTGTGTGACCCATCTCTCCTGGAAAAGCTCATTTTCCACCCCACAGCAGCTTGGTTTTGTCTGCCTGTGGGACAGGGGGAGGGCTGGGACGTCTCTGAAATCCTCCAGCTGTTCCCCCTGCCCTTCCTGCTTGCTCACGCCCTCCCCCAGCAGCTGGCCAGATGTGCCTGTGCTCCAGATGTGCAGCATCACTGCAAACCTGCAGCGGGGTGTCCCCACAGAGCTGGATCTGGGGACATGGCTCATGTTATATCTGGAATTTCAGGCAAGACCTGATGGTGCCAGGGGTCAGAGCGTGCCTGGGGAGTGCCCAGCACAGGGGCAGACGAGGTGCAAGGCCTTGGTGGTGTTGCCAAACCCAGCCTTGTTTTATTAAGAGCATTAAAGGTCATCTTTTTTTCCCCTTTTAAAACTCCAACCCACGCACCAAACACATCCCATTCATCAGCAATACAATTTCCAACACATTAAATATTTAGAAGCTGTGCCAGAGCAGCAGGACAATACAGAGCAACAACGTTTGGGTGAAATAAAGAGGCCTCATTTCATCATTTTGTTGCACAAAAGTGGGACCAGATCCTGGGAGCTGCTCCTTGCCCCAGCCCATCCTTTTCACCATCAGCTGTGTGCCTGGCTGGAATTGGGCATCCCAAGGCGTCTCCCTGCTCTTTGTCAGCATCACTGGGGCTGCCAGAAGGAGGCAATGGGGGTTTGGCCCAGGGGGAGGAAGCTTTGCACCCCAGGGGTGGCTTTGTCTTTTGTCCTTTGTCCTTTCCTTGCCTGGCTGTGGAACTTTCACAAAATTGCTCTTGAAACCCATCGCCATCCAAAGCTGGCACAGGAAAAGCACCTTGCAAATGAAAGATAAATTCCCCTGGGTAGTTTCCACCTTTGGGTGTTTTTTTCTGGGAGCACAACCACCACAGCTCATGAATGTGGAATATTTTCCTTTCTCAAGTGTCTGTAAAAGGCAGTGCAAACCCTTGGGGGGGCTCCTGGTGCCAGGGAAAGCAGAATCCTTTGGAGGAAAAGCCTTTCTCCACCCGTGCTGAACCCAGGGGCTGGGGCACTCCCAGCTGCCCGAGTGGACAGATGAGATTGAAATCCCAAAAGCACCAATTTGGGGGAGTTTTATGCATGAGGAGAGAAACATTCAGTGAGGAAAACCCCATGATGGATCTGCAAAATCTCTGAGGAGGGGCCATGGGGACATCACCATTCCTGACCCTTTCCAAGGAATCTGCTTCACCTGGGATCTGGCTGCAAACACCATCCCCAGCCCTGCCCCACACAGCAAATTTTAAGGGTAAAACCAGAAAACAAAGCCATGCCAAAGGCTCCTGGCTGAGCAGGCTGCTCTGAGCCCACTGCCTACAGAAAACTGATCCCAGGGGAGCGAGGAGTTTCCTTAATCAGCAAGGGAGAGGAGGGCACAGGACCAGGGCAGGGCTTTTCTCAGGGTTTTTATTTGGGTGGCAGAGAAATCTGAGAGCGAGAGAAAGGAGTTGGAAAAACAAACAGGTGTGCCCGGCAGCAAAGGGGCCGTAGCTATAGCAATGGGACAGGCCCTGTTGACAAAAGGACCTTCTTGAGAGATTAGAGGTGCTTTATGAGCTGGCAGGGTTTCCCGGGAAGGAGCCGGGGCTGGAGCACGGCAGTGGAAGGCGATTGTTGAAAAAATCAGGATGGGGAGCACGAACTGAGCACAAATCTGCCTCCTGCAGCATCCCCCGGAGCCAGGGTGGGGGTTCTCAGCAGCTCAGGGAAATGTGTGGATGCTGCTCCATTGCTCCCAGCAGCACGGGAGGGTCCCAGCTCTGCAGCAGGCACCCCAAAGGGATGGATTATTATGGGTTATTTGGGGCATCACCCAGCTCTGCTGGCCAAATGCTGCTTTTCCTGCGTTACCCTCTGCAGCTGCAGCCTGGGGCTTGTAGAGGTGTCCCAGGTTTGGGTGGGCAGTGCAGGTGCAGTGTTTTATAGCTGGACACCATTTTCAAGGCTCCCTTGCTCCCATCCCAGGCACCATGGGAGAGGTGAAATGCTGCTGCTGGGTTCTGCTGCTGTTGCAAAGAGCCCTGATGGCAGCACCTGAAGCAAAACCATGAACAACAGCAGGACAATACAAACCCAAAACCCAATACAAACCCAAAACCCAATACAAACCCAACAACCCAATAAAACACCATCACACGGTGTCTGGGGGTGCAGCACCCCTGAGCAGCCCCAGGCTCCTGCCTTGCCTTGGTTCTTCTGTAGCCTCTGCAGAAAGTGAGGCTCTGGGGCAGCAAAAACCTCCTGGGAGATCCAGCAGCCAGGGAGGGGTTTGTGTCTGAGGGAGGGGTTTGGCTATGCCACCAAAGAGAAGCTCAGAGGGTCAAACTGCAGGCTTGGGAGCCACAGCAGCCTTTGCCCACAGAGATTCACACTTGGGTCCAGTTCTGCCACACACAGGGGGTCCTGAGTGCCCAAGTGAGCCAAGTGCTCACCAGCTGGGGCTCAGCTGCAATTGCCTGGTTTAATTCATCTGAGGCTTTCCAAAAGACTGGGTTTGTAATTAAAGCCAAGGATCAGTTGCACTGATGACTGTGTCACCTCTTGTACAGCCACTCCAGAGCAAGGGGGAAAAGTCTGAAAAGGAAAAAGCCAGAAATTGCCTTGGGCAGAGGATGGACCATGGCACTGGCAGCCCATGGTGGCATCCTTGCTGTGTCCTTCAGGGTTACAAAGGGCTGATGGGTCACCTGTGTGCCACCAGCCACATCCTGAGGAGGAAACAAACTGGACACAAACCAGGGAGGCCAGGGCTGCCTCAGATGCCCACAAAGGGGCATCAAGCATTGGAAAAAAGCAGGGGAAAAACCCAAGGATCTGGAGGGATCTTTCTTGTGCCTTTCACTGGTTCTGGCTGTGAGAAAACCTCATGGACTGGGACCTCCTGGGCATCAGGCCACACTCCTCATCTGTGGATTTCCCCCCTCAATTTATGCCTACTTAATTAAAGACAAGCTCTGCTGGTGCTAAGCATTATTAGTGCAAAAGTGAGCAGAGACTCACTTTACTGTCAGAGAGGCTTTGAGTTTCTGGTAAATAAAGCAATTATTTCCACATCCTGCCCCCCACAGGATTGGCCTTCCTCGACCTAAGGAAAAGGCAGGAGCCAGAGCAGCCAGCACTGAGCACACCCTCCCTGCTGCCACCACCTCTGAAGGGGCTGAGCCATCTTCTGCAGAAAAATAAGGTGGCCAAATATCAAACACATCACTGTGTATTTTGAAACTGGTGATTGAGAGGGGGGAAAAAATGATGTTGTTTAAAACCCGGTAGTGTATCCAATACTGACCCCACAGAGGATGAAATGTTCTTTTTAAATATTAACAGACACAGTAGGAAGGAACAAAACCAGAAATAAAAACCAGCAAACAAACAACCCCTCCTTCACTCCCCCCTCAAGAAAAAAAAACATTGGTGGGGAGAAAAGAGCCCAACCTGCTGCTCAGAGGAATAAAAACCCCAAGGTGTGAGTGGGGAGATTTCTGGGAAACCATTGACATTTTTGATGAATGAGCTTTCTGTGGGTGGTTGATGTAGAGGAGAAGGGTAAGAAACGCAGACATGATTTATTCCCAAGCAAAATGATGAGACTAAAGGTCTCCTGACTCAACACTTCTCCTGACTCAAGAATTCATCTTTTTGTTTTCTGCCTTTGCAGATTCTGCTGGATGCGAGGGAAAGCCACACGATTTGCGCACTTCCCATCAACAGCACGCTCTGTTTAGGCTCCAAGGCAACAAACCCAATTCAAAGCCTACCTCTAAAAGCTGAGCTAGATGTGCTTAAGATTACACCTTAATTCCATATTTAACTTGATCCAAGATAAGCACAGTGATGAACTGAAGCCCCAGTAAATGTCTAGCTACACACGCACATCGAAGTCTAATCATGGGTGACTTATTGGAGAGGAAAATCTGCATGGGATGCTTTGGCTGATTGGAAAGTATAAAAATCCTAAGGGGAAGCATTCCCTGTGATTCCTCAGGTATTTTGTTGGTTCTTAGAAATGCTGTGTGGTTGAGGAAGTGAAAACCTTTGGGTGTCTGAAAGGCAGTGAGGTGAGAACAGAAGTCCAGCCCACGACACCAAGGTGTGTAAAGGATTAGAGAATCATGGAATAGGGTTAGAAAGGACCTTAAAGCCCATCCCATTCCACCCCTGCCACAGGCAGGGACACCTTCCACTATCCCAGGTTGCTCCAAGCCTCATCCAACCTGGCCTTGGACACCTCCAGGGATGGGGCAGCCACAGCTGCTCTGGGCACCCTGTGCCAGTGTAGGGGGAATGACTCATTATCCAGAGCTAGAAATGCAAGATGTAAGCAGCAGTGTGTATTTTATTACCATCTGTTAAAACCAGTGTTCTTTATCCCTTCCAGGACCCATCCTCCCTGCAGGGGATCTCTGCTGTTCATGGGCCATCGAGGCTCAGCCATGGCTGAGACAATTCCATCATCCATGGGGAGATGCTGCACCCAGGGGAGGAGCCCAGCATTCCTACCTGGATAAACCTGGGATTGGGAACAGCAGCACAGCCTGTGTGCACTGGATT